>JBBPBX010040700.1:0-29239 GCA_038048925.1 Garcialebias charrua
ATATATATATATATATATATATGTGTATGTATGTATGTATGGTATGTATGTATGTATGTATGTGTGCAACGATCCAGAAATTTCACCATTCGGTTCAGTTGGATACATTAGTGTTACGGTTTGGTGTTTTTGCAATACAAAAAAGAGAAATTTTCATGCCCTTCTTAACTTGTAATTTAAATTGTTTTGCTAAAGCTGCAAGTTTCTCAGTGGCTCTGCACTCGACAACGCTGCCAAGTGAAGTAGTCGAACGCAGATCCTTTGAGCTTTCTACACAGCACATGTAGACAAGTTGATAAATTAAATTTAAAAAATGCTGCATGTTGGAGCTGCTCCAAGTGGCTGGGGAGAGGGAAGTCTGGGCCTCCCTACTTAGGCTGCTACCCCCGCGACCCGACCCCGGATAAGCGGAAGAAGATGGATGGATGGATGGATGGCTGCATGTTCAATACATATTGTGTATTGAACATAGACCACTAGAGGTGCAACATGCATCTGTACTGAATTGTTCAATGTAGTGCTCTAGGTTCAATATGCACTATGTAATAACATTACAGATTTTTGAAAATTATTTTATTAACTTTTCTTAAGATGCGCTGCGTTGAAGGCTCAGTGGATCTGCATCTGAAAACTTGCTTTTTTAGCAATATTTAATTAAAAAACTCTACTCAGTGAGGTTAAACTAATGGTTTTAATTAACTTAAATGAACTAAAAGTGAAGGGCATGGAAATTTCTCTTTTTTGTATAGAAAAAATATTGAACCTTGACACTAAAGTATCAAACTAGATTGTGAATTTTCAGTATCATTGCACCCCTAATTGTTTTGTGAACTGAAGATGAAGCTGTCAATCTAATTTGGGCAGATAAATGTTTAAGAAGTTCATTTATTCTGTTCTAGTGGAAGAAAAAATAGCCCTGTTCAGGGAACTCACCACTCTCTTCCCATCACCAGTTGCACCACCCAAGAAGCTGGGACATGCCAGTAAAGCGTTGCTTCATGTCCTTCAGGTTGGTATTTGTTCTTATTTGTTTTCAGTTAATATATGTCCACAAAGGCTTTCATTTTGTATTTTGACAAATTAACAGTTTAATTGTCGTATGGCGATTGTATGCATGCCTAGTCATAAAACAGCATAATCTATATTTGGAAATCTGCAGCATTATCACATGACATAGGGTGGCCACCCATAATACAAATGGCACAGAAACACTTGTAAATTTCCACAGAAAACACTTAAAAAATAACAGTAAATAAACTGACTTAAGCTCATTTTCAAAAACCTTCAACATGATTGTATACATAATCAAAATCCAAATAGGAAATAATTTTAGATTTAACCATCGGAAGTGCAGTATCTGTCATTTCCCAAAGTGCGTTAGGACTCACTCTTGTGACTGAGGCACAAGTTACAGGTAGTCCCCGATTTACGAGCGCTCTGATCTACGAGGTTCCAGACTTATGAGCTGGCGAATTATTGGAAAAAACGCAAAAAATACTGAGTTTTCCTGTGTTTTTTCACCACAGTTCGTTAGCTAAACATGTGGACACACGTTTCCGATCATTTTTATGCACTCATAAGCAGTTTTTCGATGAAAAACGAGTGTTTGTAGTCGCGCTAGCAAAACCGTTCCAATTTACGAGCGAATTTCCGGACTTACGAGAAGCGTGGCGGCCGTTCCAAATTACGAGATTTCCGGTTTACGAGCGCCTCGTTGTAACGGATCTCGCTCGTAAATCGGGGACTACCTGTACTGGGTATTTAATTGGCATGAATATCAACTTAAAAAAAAAAAATACTGTATACTATATGAATATGCTCTGTTACACATCTATTCTATTGTTGTCATCATGGATGTATGGACAGTACATATTTGTTGCTAAGGATTTGGACTGATCTGGTAGCTTTTCAGTTTCTCTGTTGTACCCTGAATAAATGTTTTTGTCCTTTTTTTTGTTTTTGTATTTTTTAGCCAGCCGAAGATCCAGCTGTGTACCTCCAGAGGAGATCTTTCTTCAGCCCTGTTTTGGTCTTGGATGAGTTGCGCTGTCTTTTGGCCATTGGAACCACTCCCATCACTACATTTGCCAAAGAAGACCTTGGTGAAGGTTTGCTGTATCTGATGGCATACTACTACACCATGCATCTCACCTATCCAAAGTGTGTGGCAACCCTTCTGTCTGTCATTAAGACTGAATTTTTAAAGGACAATATCCACGAGAAAGACACCACAGGCTCATACAAAAAAGTCATGGCAGAGTGGAAACATATTATTGAGAAGTAGAGCTCTTCCACTTAACTTCCAGGTCTGTGTTGGAAATTTTGACCTGAAAGCTGTTATTTACATTGAATTGTAATGTTTTTTTTATATACACACAGTGCCTTTGTATTTGTCTTGACATTCATGTGTACAATGATTGACAATTGTTGCAATTTGAACAGACAATTTAATTAAAGGTCATATGTAATATATGCCTGATTTATTTTAGTGTAAATGCTTTGTCTTGTTTTAAGATGGAAAATCTATTAATAGTTCTTAAAAGCAGAAGATCAATCTTGTTTAGTTGCCCTTGTTTTAAGATATTTTCTCTCAAAGTGAGATAAAATGAAAACTGAAAGAAGCATTAACAGACTAGTATTGAGTTTATTTTACTTCATAAAGTACTTGGAATGAGTTTTTACAACTTGTTTTAAGATATTTCTCACTTGTATTAAGCCTAGAAATATTTACTTATTTCAAGAAATCTTACCAAGTGCAATTATCTTACTGCACTGGCAGATTATTTCACTTAATTTGAGATGATTCTGACTATTATCTAGTATTTTTTTTACTTATTTTTAGATGGGTAATATTTGCAGTGTACCCAAAGATTGTTCTAATGAAATGGTTAAACTTTTCAATAATGAGTATTGTTTTTGCAGTTAATTCTATACTAAAGATAATTTTTAAATTGTATTCTCCATTTGTTCTCATATTTCTTAAATATGGCTCAAATGTCATTCTCATATGTAGCTTCAGTAAGACATTTAAGAGAAAAAATTAAGACAGGGAAGAGACAGTGGTAAGATCTGTTTTAGGGCTCATACTTCTCAAATTTGTCTCATTAAAGTCTCAGATTCATCTCATGTTATTCTCTTTAATTCTCCTTCCAAATAACTAAGACATAATTGAGATCAGAGGCAGACAATCATGAGATCTCTGCTGTTTATCCTATTTCTCAAGTATGGCTCAAACGGTTATCTCAACTCAACCTCAGGGATGTCTTGTCTCATCTCAGCTTAACTCTTGCTCCTAAGGGACCCTTAGGAGCAGTAACTCAGAAACAAATGATCATAAGATGATACATATATGAGAAAGCTCAAACTGATCTCAGAAGACGAGATTGAACCACAGATGAGCAAGACAATTTTTGCTATGGGTGAGCAAGACCTTTATGCAACGTCTTTAGTCAGAGCGACTTCTCTGGCGAGGACGGAGTGCGTCAAAGGAGGAGATCATCAAATGCTGGCTTACATAAGAGAGAAGTTGTTACTGAGTCACTGGTATTTTGAAATGCACGAGAATCTGAGCCTGACTTTACACATACAAACACCATCTTACAAAATATTATCCACACAAACACTCTTTGGGTTTGTGCTGTGGCAGTCAAACGTGTGCTTCCTCAAACGGAGAGAAAAGCCTGTGTAAACAGGTGAACCCTGGAGAAACACCAACAGCCTCGCTCTCAATATTTTCATCAGGTCTGCTCTCCTGCTGCTGGCTCGGCTGGCTGCATGGACGCATCGGACAGCATCACGAGAAAAACAAGTGGGAACTAGAGAAATTGCATTTGCTGCGAAAATGCAGTGTGAATGCTCATTGCTGAAGAACGTGCTGACAAACAGCTGAAATTAGCTAAAAAAACATGCTGAAATGAAAGAACATGCCTAAGTTAGCAGAAGAAAGCAGAAAGAACACATATATTTGCTGAATTAGGTTTAAATAATCAGAAATGAGCACAAAATAAGGAAATGGGCACACAAAAAAGCTAAAATTAGCAAATACATTAAAAAAGTAGCCGAAAAGGCAGAAAGAAGCTTAACTTACTAGAAGGAAGTGGAAAGACCTGAAAGGAGTTTAAAAAATATGGAATTAGCTGAAAAAAACTAACATTTGTATAAAACAGCTAAATAGTAGCTGAAATAACAGAAACAGCTTAAAGTAGCTGAAAACAAGCTGAAATTAGCAGAAAGAAATTACGGTAATTACTGTAGGTTGAAAGTAGCAAGAATTACCAAGAAAAACTTGAATTTACTTGAAAACAGCTGAAATTAGCAAAAAAAAATCTAAAAAGGTAGAACAAGCTTAAAATTAGCAGAAGGAACGTTTTCCCATTTAGGCTGAAAGAAGCAAAAAAACTGCTGAAAAGTAGCTAAAAAGGCAAAAAGAGGCTGATATTACAAGAAGGAAGTGAAAAGCACATTTTAGCTGAATGAGGCAGAAAAAAAGTTCAAATGAGTGCAAAAAATGTGGAATTAGCTGAAAAAGCTTAAACTAGCAAAAAAGATACATATGCACAGGGTGGCACATGCAAAACCCAGAGTTTAGAAAATAAATAATTAAACTAGCTGACACCTTATACTGTATATTAAAAAAAGCTTGTTATTGTTGATAACAGGGGCTAAATGTAGAATGACTGATGTTTGTGTGGCAGGATGTCCTGCGGACATTGAATGCACCACACAAGTGTAGGGAGGTGATTGGTGGGGCTGGGGCTGGCTTCCTGTATAAAAAAGGGCCAGCCTCCAGGGTTGGCTACACGTCATCCGCCTTCCGGCGGCGTTTGCTGGCTGTGTCACGCGCTAGCATAATTGGGCACCTTAGGTCGCTATGGACTACTGTTTTAGCGACCACCGGAACAAGCTTCTAGTTTCCCTCTCTTGCTAGAGGTGGAACTTGGTGGTGAGTAAGCGCCAGTGTATTTTTCTGTTTTATACTTTTCATATTTTAATTCTAAATATTGATTGTTTTAGTCCCTGCTGTTTGTCCTTGGCGTCCATCTGCCTGTGTTTGTCCTTGGCTGTCTGTTTGCTGCTGTCCGGATTGTCCCGACTGGTCTCTGCCTCCATCTGGGTCGTCCATCGACTGCCGACTGGTCCTGTGTTGGTGCCCGCTGTCTGGACGGTGTGGGGCGGGCTGCGTCGCGCGTCCTGTGGGCTGAACCGGGCCGACTGATGCCCAGATCGACTAATTGAACAGGTGTCGGCTTGAGTGGCGTCTCTTCTGGGGCGACAGATCCTACCAGGGTGGACTTTGGACTGTCATGTGATTGATACAGTATCCCTCCAGGCGGTGACAGTAATCCTGGTTTTGTGTAGGAAATGTGTGTGTGTGTTTCCTGTTTTATAGAACATTTTACTGAATTGCACTTTTATTATTGACTGGAGCTATTGCTGCCTTTTTAAAACTGTGAATATTTTAACTTTGCATTATTTAATTAAACAACTGTGCAATTTAATTGGTGTCAGTGTGTGAAATTGTCTCAAGCCTCCTCTGCAAACGGGCCTGCGTGCTTTTAAAGAGAACTTTTAGGTACAATCATTTTAACCAAAATTTATTTATTTAAAATTGTATTTTTAAACTTCAGTATCCTATTTTTATCCATACCCGTCCGGCTAAATTTGTTTCAATGCAGTGATTTCAAAACTGATTTCTTATGCATCACTATGGTAACTGCGGGAAAAGTGCCCGACAAAGTTAAGAAATAGTTCGGAGTTGTTTCATTTCTAAGTAAATGTCACAAAGTTGATCAGATGTGAGGCTAAAACTCTCTGGACAACATGAACAAATATCAACGTGGTGGACTTTAATGGAGGCTAATTAATATTTCATTAGATGACCCAGAAGCCCTGAAGGTCCACCAGATTTATTTGGAGAACATTGGGAGAAGAGGCGAGCGTGCACACTGCTCTCTTGGCTCTGTGGGGCATGTTCCTCCATCTCGGTCTGGTTCTGAGAGCGGGTTCTCCCATCGTGACTGCCTGATCCACAAGCGAGGAGCACAAAGCGCGTGTCGGGCCTCGAGTGTTTGAGAAGCATCGCCACAATCACAGCGTGTCCCAGCAGGCGGGGAGATGGGAGGCAGAATTTCGGACTGTCGCAGAATTAATTTAAATCTCATCACGCGGCTCCTCTGGAGCAAAGCGAGGCGTTTTGAGTGTTCGCTGTGTTCTGCATAGCAACAGCTCAGAGCGACTTTCACTGCTGCAAAGACAAGAAGCAGCGTTTGAGTGTTCGCTGTGTTCTGCATAGCAACAGATCAGAGCGACTTTCACTGCTGCAAAGACAAGAAGCAGCTCGATGACAGAAACACTCATTTTCCTCCTGGAGGGGGTCTGTGCTGTACATCTACAACCAGAAACTACTGAGCTTATATCTGAAATACAAAAAAATACAGTGTGTGCCTTGAAAGACCAGGGATGAACTGTAATGAGTGGCATAGTTTAGGAGAAGGAGAAAAAAACAACTTAGCATCAAACTACGGTAATTAAAAGATTTTTATGAGAAAACAAATTAACCAATGCTTACACGGAACTTCACCTGACTATCTAAAGGACATTCTTGCACCATATTCATCCACCCGGTCTCTACGATCACAGAACAGTAATCTCCTTCACATTCCTCGAACCAAATTAAGGACCATGGGAGACCGGGCATTCTGTGTGGCTGCCCCCCGCCTATGGAACTCCCTCCCTGACTACCTGAGAGCTCCACAGTCACTGGTTGACTTTAAAAACGGCTTGAAGACTTTTCTTTTTAAGCAAGCCTATTCTGCCTCCACATGATTTTATCTTTGATCTTAGTTGATATTATTATTGATTTTAATTTATTTTATCACTGTTTAATTTATTTATTTTTTAATCAAGCCTATTCTGCCTCCACATGATTTTATCTTTGATCTTAGTTGATATTATTATTGATTTTACTTGATTTTATCACTGTTTTATTTGATTTTTGCTTTTGTTGCACTTTGTAGCACTTTGAGATTTTTATGAATGAAAAGTGCATTATAAATTAAATTCATTATTATTATTATTATTATGATTGGCTGAATAGTCCGCTGCGCCCGCCCCATGAGTTAGAAAATAAGAAGCAGAGCCGTGTGACACCGGTCTGGAAGAAGAAGTGATGAAAATGAGTGAATATTTATGTAAAGTTGAATGTTAAAAGATAATAAATAAATATATTAAGAAAATATGGCAGGAACACTGGGACATTACTGATACAGGAAGACATTTACACAACATTCATAAAAAGGTAGGATATACAAGGAAAGCAGGAAGAAACAGGAACTTACTCGCATTAGAATAGGACACACAGGCTTTAATAAATCTCTTAAAAATAATTAGAAAGTATGCAACAGGTCTATGTGACATGGGCACCAGCAATTTCCCTGGAACGGTTCAACATGTCTTTATGGAATGTCCAGGGAATGAAACAGAAATAATGCATTTCCAAAAATAAATGAATAAAATGAATATAAAATTTACAATTAGGGATGTTTTTAGTAGGGATATCAGTAAAGTTAAAGATCAAGTTATTATTTTCTTGAAAAATACAAACTTAATAGAGAGAATTTAGTTGAGTTATTAAATTAATTTAACAGAATTAGTTTTTTTCTTCCTGTTTATCTCCGTCCACACTCCAGCTCAATAGGTGGTAGTAATGCACCTTACAGTTGGTCTGCCAACCGCCATAAAAGAAAAGAAGAAGAAGAAAAACGGGGGGAGGGGCTCATTAAATAAATAATAATAAATAAATGTCCATTCCTGTCATCTGTGTATGTTCCCATACACAGACGAAATTCGGCTCTGCATTTAACCCAACCACCACCAGGTGGTGCAGTGAGCAGCCATGGAAGGCGCCCGGGGAGCTGGGGAAATAGTGTGCACTCATAGACACCCCAAGGTGTGTAGTGGCCGGGGTTAGAACTCGAACCTGGGTACTTCGGGTTTCAAGTCGTAAGCCCTGCCACTACACCATCTCTTGGCCCCTAAGTTGCCGCCACAGACGTATTAATGTCTATGGTTCGCACCCGTACTGACACCACAGAGTCACTAAAGTAACCTGGTTCACTTTATGGATCTGGGTCAGTCTAATGAATCACTAAAGTAACCCGGTTCACTTTATGGATCTGGTTCAGTCTAATGAGTCACTAAAGTAATCCGGTTCACTTGAGTCGTTCACTCTTTGTTTGTTTTGGATCAGCACAGAGAGTAAGAAGTAACTCCTTTATCTTCCAGAAAACTGCTACTAACTTGTAACAAAGTCACTCGAGAGAAAGAATAAAGACACAAACCTAAAAGATGCAGTTGATGGTTGGGACTGAAAACAGCATCTAACATGTGTCTTGCTCCGTTTGTTCCTGAGCTGCAGCTCTACTTCCAAAATCCTCAGACTTTTCTTCTTCCTCTGCTTCCAGCTGTTTGAGCCGCTGTCTCCACATCTGTTCACTTCCGGTCAGCAACATTTACAGATGTTACAGCTCAATTTAACGTTCACTTCAACTCATTTGAGCAGCAGTCGAGAGAAAAGGCCTTCAGCTCGTAGCTACGGAGCACAACAACAAACACTGACGTCAGAACTGAGCAACTTCCGGTGCTGGGCGACCGTCACTTCCGTTAGCTGCTGCTCTTCAAAATAAGAGCTCGAACTGAGCTCCTCTTCAGCTCTACATCCTTCAGTTTCTGTGTTCCCATGGCAACTTGTCAACATTTCACTGAATTTAGACCCATCTGATGTAGTTTAAGAAGGATTAGTATTTAATCAACACAAACTAGATGATGTCATGAAAGATGAGCAGCTTGTGGTGCATCTTCAAGCAGAGCAGAAAGAAAAGTGTTGAATCTTCATGAACACACGTCTGGGATCAACCTCTTTATCAGAGTCCTGGAAACATCTGGATCCTTCTTCAGGATCTGAACAGCTGCTGTCTCCTTGGTCTTCAGGCTCAGACATTTGTCCACTTGGACAAAAACAGCCTTCAGCAATAAACTCCAGGACGGAGTGATGAGAGGAGCCGCCGAGCAAAGTTTGACCAGCTTTAATGTGTCAGCTTTAGTCAGTGTGACTGTGGACAGAAACTTGTTCAAGTTCTTTTTTCTTTTTGTCATTCCAGACACATTTAAATCACAGAGACATCAAATCACATTTCTTCATCAAATAAACAACAATCAGGCAGAAAAACTGTCATCAAGTCCTAAAGTTCAGCCATTCTCTTAGAAAAAACATCAAATAGTTGTGTAACATCATTACATGTTGTATAAATATAGAATACAGGCTGATCCATGAATCAAATGAGATCAACTTTATTAATAAAGCAGATTTAAACAACAAGAGTTGACCAATGTGCTGAACAACAAACTCCAAAATAACATCCATAAAACAACAAAGTGAAGGTGTTCAAACACAACATTTAAGAACAAGTCCAAATCTATTCTTAAAGGAGTCAATGAAAAAAGACTTGAGCTGCTAAAATCATTGGAAGCCAAAGGAAATGAACTTTTCAGTTTGAAACGTCTCAATCCAGAGGCTGAACATGATGGAGAGTAGAAGACTGTTGAGGCTCTTGTTGAATTCTTTCACTTTGAATTCTTCAACTTCACGTGGATCAAACTGGAACACATTTCTAACTATTTCACTCCTTTGATTCTGTCAAACAGATGTGAGCAAGAGGAAACAGCTGTTAAAGGAACACTGGCCTCAACCACCACATGCTGCTGAAATCACTTGTGGACAATATTTTTCACTGATGATCCACAGAAAAGTCATCTTGTGTGCAGCGTTCAAAATGACTTTTCCTGCTGCGTTCATGTTTCCACTTTGTTTTCACAGCAGATGTTTGCAGCAAAGTGGACTTTATTTCAGCTGATGTGTCCCGAGTGTTTGAGTCTGAGACCAGAGACATGTTGGAGTCTGCTCACAAGAAACACTTCAATGAACACGTCCAGCTTCAAGTGTCTCACAGAAACCTCTGTTTGTCTTTCTCTAAAGTCTTCAGAGTGGACAATCAAATGATGTCCTCGCATCACTTTTCACATTTAGGACACAATTTAAAACAGCAGCACAACCAGCTGTTTGATGAAACACTATGTGACTCCATGAAGCATCAAATATTCTACATTTAGCTGCTGATGAAGGAAAGAAAATCATTTTGACTTTGAAAACATCTCAACTCTGTGAGTTCAGTCATGACTATAAAATGGACAAAAATGTCTCCGTTGAGCTCAAACTGGTTTCTGTGGAGTTTTGGATCTTTTGAATCCAAATCATTGGATCTGTTGATGTTCACTGATTTACTAAACTCAAACCTCTGATGGATTTCTTGAAATGGGCGCAGGTTTCTGTGAGGAAAACATTTACATTTGCAACAGTCGCTGGATGTGCTGAACAAAACGTTGAACTTTGTGAAAAACAAACATTTTATTTCTTGTATGTTTAGAAGTTCAGAGTAAAAACACTCAGCACAAAGTCATGAAGAGCGCTCCAACAAATCAGGAAGTCAAAAACTAAATCCTTCAAGTTTGTTCTCATCTCGATGCTTAATGCATTCCTCATTAAAGAATTATCAACCAAAATGGAGCCAGCTGCCAACTAGCATGTGTTTGTTTAGCTGCGGAAACAGCCGAAGTGACAGAAAATAGGTGAACAATGTTGACGTGTGTGGAAAAGTTGTTTGTGATGGAGAACAGTTTGAATTTGTTACTTTGTGTTTATGTTCTAATTTGTTGAGTAAAGTTTGGCAGCAGATAAATGATGACTTCTGTTTTATTATTATTATAGCTGCTTTACTCATTTTGTCTCTTTTATTTAGCGTTTAGCTGCAGATTCATTCTTATATTTCCACCTAAACGTCTTCTAGGAGATTCTACGCTTGTCCCATTCCTCCATATTTGTTGACCTCCACAGACTCCAGCAGACAAATGGAGCTCCATCATGTGACTCCAGTTTCCACATGATGTTTGTCACATTCAGCTGAGTGCTCTGTTTACACACAGTTTGTAGACACATTTCAGAATTACACATGAATATATGTGGAAAACTACCGGAGTCAACTCTTTCACACTGGAGGAGAACATTTTCATGTTTGACTTCATAGTTTGTAACGAGGAGCTTTTAAAGAAACTCCCTCCAAGTCTTCACTGGATGAACATGAAGTGATGAAGCTTTGGATCCATCTTGATCCACAATGATCTCCATGCAGTCCTCTGACTCTGATGTGCAGGTGAAGCTGTGGAAAAAGAGCTGTGAGCTTGTGGGCCTTCAGGAGGCCTGATGCAGCCTGATGGGACCATCACACTGAACAAGTCCACAACCTCCTCCATCATCAGGGACACTGAGGACAACACTGAACCTCTGTCTTCACTGTTTATTCACAAAGTGTCCAACTCTTTTCATACACGTGTCTTTAGAGTTACGTCACCAAAATTCAAGTCATTTAGATTCAGACAGCAACAATTTACAACATAAAGTTTAGAAACAGAAAAATCCCACTGACCATCAACAGGAACATCTGACTCAGTCTGTGGTCCTCCCCCAGAAAATGTTGAATAAAGTAGATGTGATTTCCTGCATTTTGTTGTATTTTAACAGGTTGTTAAACATCTACATTTGTAAACATTTTCATCCTACCCCCCTCCTCCTTGACGGTTCCGACTCTTCTCCTCTGAATTCACTGTCTGACTCCACATGTGAAACCTCCAGGCACCTCCTCCGTCTGTTCATGTCCGTTGCCTGTGGGCTCCTGCCCGCGTACGACTGCCTGGTTAGCTCGGCACTCACCCCCACCACTCTTTAAGGGGCGGAGTTTTTTTAAAAGTGGAGGCAGATTGTGATATTAACAAGTTGTAAGTGGCTGTTGTGTTTAAAATGCTTGCTTTGTAAACTACATCACCGTGTGTAGTTTGTAAACTACATCACCGTGTGTAGTTTGTAAACTACATCACCGTGTGTAGTTTGTAAACTACATCACCGTGTGTAGTTTGTAAACTACATCACCGTGTGTAGTTTGTAAACTACATCACCGTGTGTAGTTTGTAAACTACATCACCGTGTGTAGTTTGTAAACTACATCACCGTGTGTAGTTTGTAAACTACATCACCGTGTGTAGTTTGTAAACTACATCACCATGTGTAGTTTGTAAACTACATCACCATGTGTAGTTTGTAAACTACATCACCATGTGTAGTTTGAAGTTTGAGCCCTGCTGTTGGCAAACATACATTAACTGTGGCAGCCATGTTGAACTAGGCTGCTGATGTCAATCAGCTGTAGATGTACGTCCAATCATTTTATTCTGAAACAATCAGCTGTAGATGTACGTCCAATCATTTTATTCTGAAAGTTTCATTTCAATCTGTCCAGTGGCTCATGAGATATTTTGCTAACAAAGTGTTGAATGTTAATATTCAGTGCCAAAGTTCTAATCAAAGGTGTCATGTGGATGGTGCTCAGGGTGTATGTTTAAGATAACTGTCAGCTACTACCACACCAAATATCAGCTCAATATCTATAAAACTAATTGAGTTCTACAAGTTTTGACCATTGTTGCTTAGCTATGGTGGCCATCTTGAATTTGTGTGACTCAAAACTTTAATCAGTTTTAGATTTGAATCAAATAATTAATTTCTAGGAGTTTGAATAAAATGAGTCCATTTGTTCATAAGATTTTTTGCTAACAGACAAACAGGGTTGATGCCAAAAGTTAAAACTAACAATTTAGATGCAGATTTCGTGCAGTGATTAGTGCTCAGAGTATGTGTTGGGAATGACTTTCAGCTACTACCACACAAGACTTCAGCTCAAAATCTGTCAAACTGGTTGAGTAATAATAAGTTTAGTATTACATTAGGTCAGTTAGCTGTGGCGGCCATTTTGAACTGGAGTGACTCCAAAATGTATTCAGCAGCAGAGTTACATCCATTGATGGTTTTGAGCAAGTTTCATTAAAATCCATCTGATGGTTCATTAGATATTTTGCTAACAGACAGCGTGCACACACATTAATGCACTATAACAGTTTAATAAAAGTTTGTTCAGCCCCCTCCTCGACCTGAAGTGGTTCATTTAGGAACCGTCAGTAAAGTACACAACCAAACACTGTTGAGAAACAACAAATAATATGTGTCATGTCATGTGACCCACTGACACAAAACTAATGTTCAATTATTCTACCACACCTGACACATGAGACACTCATTTGATCTGATTTTACTGCATTTACTAGTTTTAAATATTTCTCTGTTCAAAATAGATGTTTTCTTTCAATAGCTTTTTCCAATTTCCTGTTTTATTGTTTTATGTCTCTAAATGTAACCATATAAATCTTTTTTTTTAATTCATTCAAGTTTATTTGAACAAGGACAGCACAATAAACAATGTTACATGATAAAAATGAAGCAACCGTTGTTTTGTACAAAGGTTTTCCAGCCACTGGCTAATTTGCAAACCCAGTCCTTGGTTGAACTTTTATATAAAAACAGCTAAAATAAAAATGAAATGTAATTAAAATTAAACAGTTTCCTCACACACACAGCTGCTACTCCATCTCCATGGGGTTCAGTGTTCACATATTTGTTTTTGTTTCAACCATTTTTTCACCTGTGAATTAAAAACTCTAAGATCTGTTAATGTTTTTATTGCTGATGGTAAACTGTTCCAGATATGAGGACATTTAAATGAGAAGGAACATCGACCAAATGAGGTTTTGTATTTTGCAGGTTTACAGTCTCCATCAGTCTCTTGTGCTGCCAACTTTTAAAATAATTCTGCTCACTAGCTCTGCTACAAGACCATTAATGTATTTAAAAGTCCATTTTAAACAAGATAATTAAAAGTCAAAGCTTAATAAATTATATTTCTCCAGTATTTTACAGTGGTGCCACTTCACTGGTTTTTGGTCTAAAACTTTCAGTGCTTGTGAAAAAACATTGTCAGGTTTGACAGCAGAGTGAGTTGTTTGGCTCCAGACAGTGACACAATATGAGAAATGAGACAGACTCATGGCGTGCAGGTACAACTGAGCACATTTTCCACATAAACACAAAAACTATTTGTCTTAATGGTTTTAAACACTTTCCTAATGTGAGCCTCAACGTTAAGGTGGGAATCTAGAACAACACCCAGATATTTAAACGCCTCCACTTTTTGGATTTCTCTCTGATCAATCACAATTGAAAAGTGACAGACTTTACGTCGGATAGTGAAACACGTTGTTTTATTGCAGTTCGGAGTCAAACAGAGATTCTTAAACCACGGAGACACTCCCTCCATCTCCCTGTTCATAACTCTGCTTCCTGTTGTGGAGTCTTTGCACATACATACAATATATGATGACGTCATCTGCGTACATCTGACATTTGGTGTATTTGAAACTGTCCAGTAAATCGTTGATGTATAAACAGAAAAGCAACGGACCAAAGATGGTACCCTGTGGAACTCCCTTTATACATTTTCAGAGGCAAGATTTCATTCCATTAACTTTGACACACTGTTGTCTATTTTTTAGATATGCGCTAAACCAGCTGATAGCTAACGTTTTGAGTGATCGTTCCGTAATAGCAGCTCTTAGATCTACTAAACTTCCACCTGCTAAGCCCAGAATAATTCAAAAAAGGGATCTGAAACGTTTCAGTGAACAGTCATTCCTTTGGGATCTATCCCTCTTTGATTGGCAACATATCCTACAAATCAATGACGTGAACACCGCTTGGAACTATTTTCGTGAAAGTTTCATTTACTTTGTAAACAAACACGCACCTTTCCGGCAGTTCAGGATAAAGAGCCGTGACAGTCCCTGGTTTACTCCTGAACTAGCTGATCTCCTGCACTGGAGAGATCATCTTTGGGCCGCAGCAAGAAAATCACACTCAGACACTGATTGGTTGAAATTTCGGCAGCTAAGGAATAAATGCACAACTGCCATCAAAGCCGCAAAACGTAACTACTTCTTATCTCAGACCTCCAAAAATCTAAACGATCCTAAAAAATTCTGGAAAACCATCAAATCTCTCTCAGGCACCCCCCAATCATCTGACCTCCCATCACAATTTCTTGTTGACTCTGTTCCTGTGTCAAATAAGCACGAGATCCTGAACTGTTTCAATAAACATTTTGTTGCTTCTAGTTCATTATTTGACACAGTTACAAATGGAAAATCAGCCACTTTATCTAATAATCAAACTTCTACAAATCAAATCCCTCCTACAAGTCAACCATCTGTTAATCACACCTTCTCTTTTTCTCCGTTCTCAGTCAGTGAGGTAAATAAACTGTTAAATGATCTTGATCCTAAAAAATCTGCAGGTCCAGATGAACTTCCACCTTACTTCTTAAGGCTGGCTGCTCATATCATCACAGTCCCTGTGACCCACATCTTTAATCTGTCCATAAGCCAAAACACCATTCCGGATGCTTGGAAAACAGCCTTTGTTCTTCCTTTGCTGAAGGGAGGTGACCCCACCTCACTGAACAATTATCGACCGATCTCTAAACTCTGCATCTTAGCCAAGGTTCTAGAAAAACTGATAAACTCTCAGATCAAAAATTATCTGGACTCATTTAACATCTTACCTCTTCATCAATCTGGTTTCAGGAAAAAACACAGCACAACAACTGCTTCTCTGAAGGTTCTGAATGATGTTGTTGAAGCATTGGATGCTAAGGACTATTGTGCTGCACTTTTCTTAGACCTGTCTAAAGCTTTTGACACTGTGGATCATAACATCCTGTGTCATAAGCTCTCAGAAATCGGTTTCTCTGATCACACCATCGGTTGGTTTTCTAACTATCTTTCCAATCGGAGGCAATGTGTTCAACATAACGGTACTTCTTCCAGCTATTTAACAGTTAAAAATGGTGTACCACAAGGCTCAGTTTTAGGACCCACTCTCTTTACAATCTACATAGCTAATGTAGGTCACTGCATCCCTGATGCATCCTTACATTTCTATGCTGATGATACAGTTGTTTATTGCCGAGCTAAAACAGTAGCTAAGGCTTTCCAGTTACTGCAATCCGCTTTTGACATCATCCAGTCAGATTTGTTCCGTCTCAAACTTGTCCTAAATGCTGATAAAACAAAAGGGATGTTTTTTTCAAATAGGAAGGCGGTTCCAGCAGATCCTCCTCTGATTTTATCTTCAAATGGTGTCCCTATTGAGTTTGTTGATTCCTATAAATATCTGGGTATCCTGATCGATTCACATCTCTCTTTTAAACTCCACGTGGAAAACCTAGTGAAGAAACTGAAAGTTAAACTGGGTTTCTTTTTCAGAAACAGATCATGTCTAACACTGAATGTTAGGAAACGCCTTGTATCTGTGACTTTCCTTCCCTCCATTGATTACGGTGACATTCTCTACATGAATGCTCCTACAAGCACCCTGCGGATGTTGGATGTGGTCTATCATGGTGCACTAAGATTCATAACTGGTTGTGATTATCGTACCCACCACTGCACCCTGTATTCACTGGTTAACTGGACATCATTAACCTCACGCAGACTCTTCCACTGGTACATTTTCATCTTTAAATCACTTCTTGGTCTGCTGCCCTCATACATCTCCTCCTACATGTCTTTGCGTGAGTGCAGCTACAGTGTGCGCTCTCAGGACATGATTACCTGCAGTGTTCCGTCAGTGAGGACTGAACTTGGAAAAAGGGCCTTCTCCTACTCCGCTCCTGCTTCATGGAATATCTTACAAAAAGATCTGAAGCTCTCGAACTTGACTTCTCTAAATGGTTTTCAGAATCTGTTGGAATCCTGGCAAAAACCAATGCAGATTTGTTCCTGTCTTTGATTTTATACGTCTACCTTATAATGTTTTGCTAGTTTTTTGATACTTTGTTAAAAAAATATATATATATTTTTTTTTTTCTCTCTTTTGTTTTCTATTGTTTATTGTTTGTTTGTTTATTGTTTAAGGAAATTCTACCATTGCTGTTCATTGTTCTTTAGTTTTAGCAGGTCGCTTTCGTAAATGAGCCCATGAGGGTCAAAAGATTTACCTGACTAAATAAAGGTTGAATGAATGAGAAGTTATACTTACTAAGTTTATGTAGGAGCATGTTGTGATTCACTGTATCGAAGGTTTTTCTCAAGTCCAGGAGCACTGCTCCAACTACCTTACCATCATCTAGAGGTCTTTTAATATTATCTGTAAGGTAGGAGGTGGACACTTCTGTTGAATAACCAGAGCGAAACCCAAACTGGACTGGACAAAGAAGCTGTTTTTTTTTCAATCACTTTGGATATTACTGGTAAAATACTTATTGGTCTGTAGTTACTAACTTGCTCTGAGTCGCCAGATTTCAAAACTGGAGTTATAAGTCCTGTTTTGAAGGTATCAGGAAATAACCTTTTGTAAAAGATAAGTTTATTAAATGAGTTAAAGGATTTGACAAAACTGTATGTTTCTTTATAAGCTCTGTATCTATCCCAAAAATATTTTTTATCTTTTAATGTTTTTAATTAATTAATTATATGCCGAGTTTTACAAGGATTGATCTTATTAAGAGTAAAAGGAAAAGTTGTATCAATAACTGAACTCTCTGTTGGATCTATGGGATTTAAATGTATTACCAGTTCTTCTACTGATTTAATAAAATATTCATTAAAAGCATTTGCCGTTATTGTAGAGTCTGATATTATGTGTCTCTTAATGTTCAGTTGAGTTCACCTTTTTTTCTGATTTATGTCTTTTCTCGTAAGTTTGTTGACATGTGACCAAAGAGAAGAGCTCCGGCCTCCTGAGTGGGAAATCAGTTCAGTAAAATATTTTTAAACAACCAACCACTTTATTTCTAAGACCTTTTCTTTAGTTTTGTTTTTTCATGCTGTGTGTATTCACAAATAAACAAAATATAATGGCTGCAATTCATATAAAAATAACTTAGAAATGATGCAAATATCCATCCATCCATCTGCAGGGAGGTCCAGACACGTCTTCCAGATCTTCTGAGAGGAGTCCAAGACGTTCACAGACAAACCAAGAGACAAAGTCTCCAAATCCTCGATACATCATGTACCTAACATGCACCTCATGTGTACAGAATATAAATATTTTACTTTTTTATTAATAAGTATTTCTTTTTTTTTCTAGTGTTTGATGAGCACAGTTGTGTCATGAGTGCTGCACATACCCCGCCAGTGTCTGGACCTCCATTAACAGACTGGGTGAGACCTTGTGAGCTGTCACAGTGTGATTATAAAATAGACAAGCAGTAAATATGAACAGGCCTAAAGTAGCAGAGAATGCAAATGACAAGCAGGTAAACATCCTAGTATGTGTAAAACCAAAGTATTAGTAGTATAAATATGTTTTTAATTACTGGAACAGATCCATTGACGACTGTTACAGATGGTTCATGTCCAGTGACAAAACTTACAGTTTATGAAAAAGAAAAGAAACTGGAAATGTCAGTTGTATGAGTAAAGTGAAATATCTGAAATGTGTTCAATATTGTTAGAAAGAAAATAAGATCAACTTTGTGTCTGTAATAAAACTGTATATGTTATATCAGTGTAAGGTGTCAGCACAAGCCAGTGTATCTCTTGTGCCGGTCCCAAGCCCGGGTAAATGGTGAGGGTTGTGTCAGGAATGGCATCCGACGTAAAACACTTGCCAAAACCATAATGCGAGTTCATCAAAGTGAAACCATACCGGATCGGTCGAGGCCCGGGTTAACAACGTCCGCCACCGGTGCTGTTGACAAACAGGGTGCCGGCGGAAATTGTACTACTGTTAGTCGAAGACGCCGAGGAGGAAAACGTGTCAGGAGACAGAGGGAGAGGAGGAAAGTGAAGAATGTAGGACTGAGGGTTGCAACTCTAAATGTGGGGACAATGACAGGCAAAGGTAGAGAGCTGGCTGACATGATGCAGAGAAGAAAGGTAGATGTTTTATGTGTCCAAGAGACCAAGTGGAAGGGCAGCAAGGCTCGCAGTATTGGAGCAGGGTTCAAACTGTTTTACCATGGTGTGGATAGAAAGAGAAATGGAGTAGGGGTGGTCCTGAAGGAGGAGTTGGCAAAGAATGTAGTAGAGGTGAAGAGAGTGTCAGATAGGGTGATGTGTCTAAAGGTAGAAGTAGAAGGTCTGATGCTAAACATAGTCAGTGGTTATGCTCCACAGGTTGGATGTGATGGGGAGGAGAAAGATAAATTTTGGAAAGATTTGGATGAAGTGATAGAGAGTATTCCCAGGGAGGAAAGAGTGGTGATTGGAGCAGACCTGAATGGACATGTTGGTGAAGGAAACAGAGGGGATGAGGAAGTGATGGGTAGGTTTGGTGTCAAGGAAAGAAACCAGGAAGGACAGATGGTGGTGGATTTTGCCAAGAGAATGGAAATGGCTATAGTCAATACCTATTTCCAAAAGAGGGAGGAACATAGAGTGACCTATAAGAGTGGAGGAAGGAGTACACAGGTCGATTACATTCTGTGTAGAAGAGGAAACCTGAGAGAGATTGGAGACTGTAAGGTTGTAGCAGGGGAGAGCGTGGCCAGACAGCATCGGATGGTTGTGTGTAGAATGACTGTTGTTGCGAAGAAGAGAAAAAGAGTAAAACCAGAGAAGAAGACCAAATGGTGGAAGCTAAAGAAGGAAGAATGTTGTGAGAAATTCAGAGACGAGCTGTTAAAGGCTCTGGGTGGTAAGAAAGAGCTTCCAAGTGACTGGGCTACTACAGCAACAGTAATTAGAGAGACAGGTAGGAAGGTACTTGGTGTGTCATCTGGACAGAGAATAGATGATAAGGAAACCTGGTGGTGGAATAGTGAAGTGCAGGACGCCATTCAAAGAAAGAGATTAGCCAAGAAGAAATATGACAGTGAGAGGACTGAAGAGAGGAGACAGGAATATAAGGAGATGGGACATAGAGCAAAGAGGGAAGTAGCTAAGGCAAAGCAGAGGGCGTACAATGAGTTATATGGGAGACTGGACACTAAAGAGGGCGAGAAGGACTTGTACCGATTGGCAAGACAGAGGGATCAGGCTGGAAAGGATGTGCAGCAGGTTAGGCTTATTAAAGATGGGAATGGGAATGTTCTAACAAGTGAGGAGAGTGTGATGGGAAGATGGAAGGATTACTTTGAGGAGCTAATGAATGAAGAGAATGAAAGAGAAAGAAGAGTGGAGGTAATAGAAACTGTGGACCAGGAAGTGGGAAAGATTAGTGAGGGTGAAGTCCGGAAAGCTCTGAAAAGAATGAAGAAGGGGAAGGCAGTAGGACCTGATGACATACCAGTGGAGGTTTGGAAATGTCTTGGAGAGATGGCAGTGAGGTTTTTGACTCAAATATTTAATGGAATATTTGAGGGTGAGAAAATGCCTGAAGAATGGAGAAGAAGTGTGCTGGTTCCCATTTTTAAGAACAAGGGTGATGTACAGAGTTGTAGCAACTACAGGGGAATTAAGTTGATGAGCCACACAATGAAGATCTGGGAGAGAGTTGTGGAAGCAAGACTTAGACAAGATGTAACTATCTGTGAGCAGCAGTATGGTTTCATGCCAAGAAAGAGCACCACAGATGCCATCTTTGCTTTGAGGATGTTGATAGAGAAGTACAGAGAGGGTCAGAAAGAACTCCATTGTGTGTTTGTGGATTTAGAAAAAGCATATGACAGGGTACCAAGAGAAGAGGTGTGGTATTGCATGAGGAAATCTGGAGTGGCAGAAAAGTATGTTAGACTGGTACAGGACATGTATGAGGACAGCAGGACAGTGGTGAGATGTGCTGTAGGAGTGACAGATAGCTTCAAGGTGGAGGTGGGATTGCATCAAGGATCGGCTCTGAGCCCCTTCTTGTTTGCTCTGGTGATGGACCGACTAACAGATGAGGTCAGGCAGGAATCCCCATGGACTATGATGTTTGCAGATGACATTGTGATCTGTGGTGAGAACAGGGAACAAGTGGAAGAGAACTTGGAGAGGTGGAGGTATGCTCTTGAAAGAAGAGGAATGAAAGTCAGTCGTAGTAAGACAGAGTACATGTGTGTGAATGAGAGGGAGGCCAGTGGAACAGTGAGGCTACAAGGAGCAGAGGTCACAAAGGTGCAGGACTTCAAGTACTTGGGGTCCACTGTCCAGGAAAATGGGGAATGTGGTAAAGAGGTGAAAAAGAGAGTCCAGGCAGGATGGAGTGGATGGAGAAAAGTTTCAGGAGTGATTTGTGACAAAAAGGTGTCAGCAAAGGTCAAAGGAAAAGTTTACAAGACAGTGGTGAGACCAGCTATGTTGTATGGTCTGGAGACAGTGGCATTGACAAAAAGACAGGAGAAAGAACTGGAAGTAGCAGAAATGAAGATGCTGAGGTTCTCCTTAGGAGTGACAAGGATGGATAAGATCAGGAATGAGATCATCAGAGGTACAGCACATGTTAAACAACTGGGAGATAAAGTTAGGGAGGCCAGACTGAGATGGTTTGGACATGTCCAGAGGAGGGACAGTGGGTATATTGGTAGAAGGATGTTAGAAATGCAGCTGCCAGGAAAAAGACAAAGAGGGAGACCAAAGAGGAGATATATGGATGCAGTTAGAGAGGACATGGAGGTAGTTGGAGTGAGGACAGAGGATGCAGAGGACAGAGTGAGGTGGAGGAGGATGACTCGCTGTGGCGACCCCTGAAAAGGGAAAAGCCGAAAGAAGAAGAAGAAGAAGAAGAAGAAGAAGAAGTGTAAGGTGTCATTTTCTATCAGTCTACAAAAAACATTTGAACAAAGATTATGTTTCACTGGATCAAACACTTAAGATACAAAAAAACACTGTCTTTAAAAACAATATGCAGATAAACGTGGGGATGTCTTACTTGTTCAGGCTAGTAAACTAAATAAACTGATGAAATCCACCAAGTAGGAGAGTTATATATATTTTATAATTTATATATATTGAAGGCTTTATAAACCCTTTCCACACTCTTAGGACTCACTGGAGGGACTATGTTTCTCAGCTGGCCTTGGAACACCTTGGGATTCCCATGGAGGAGCTGGACCAAGTGGCTGGGGGAGAGAAGTCTGGACCTCCCCAGGCTGATGCCCCCGTGACCCGACCCTGGATAAGTGGAAGAAAATGGATGGATGGACATAAAGTACAAGTTTTTATGGGTTTCATATTGTTGGACTGTCTAATAGTTTTAATAAATTGTTTGACCTCATTTTCAAAAATGTAAAAAAGTGTTTTTGATTAGTGTAACAACATTTGTGGATATGTCATTTGTCTAAATATATAATAAGATGAATGATATGAAATAGTTTTCTTTTAGCCAATGGTTGGTCAGTAAAACCAAATAAAATGTGTTTGATATTATTTCTATCTTAACATGTGATTCTTGACCTGCCATTGTGTATCTGTTCCTCCTTCCTGTTCCTCTCAAACCCAGCTGGTTGAAGCAGATGGCCTCTTGTCCTGAGCCTGGTTCTGCTGGAGGTTTCTTCCTCATGACAGAGTTTTTCTTTCCACTGTCGCCTTCATGCTTGCTCAAGATGAGTCTGTGATAAGTGAAACTCAAACTGCTCCTCAGGTAAATCATGTTATTAAATGACTTTTTACATGAATGTTTGAACATATTTCTTCCCATAATTGGGTATAGAAGGAGACAAAGCAAAATAAGTGAAAAACATCTTCAAGGTGACCTTCACAGAAAGAACAAGTTACATTGATATCTTTTTTTAAAGTGTTGTAGAAAGATGTTGGATGGGTTAATCTGTGAATCATTTGAAAGGGTACTTCTTTTACTTTATTATTGATCATGTATCTGGTTGGTAAAGTCCAAATCCTTTTCCAGTCGAGGTTATCAATAAAGGAGTTCCAGTAAGATCCTACATGTGGAGCTGACACGACATCTTTCTGAAATAACGAGCGTATACGACGGTTGCTGTTACGTGTTGAACAGAAACTAACTGGACCAAGTTCAAGTTTAGATGGATCAAAGGTCATGATGCTGGAATCTGTCCTGTTCTACTTTTAAATAACAAATACTCCAGCAGGAACTGCATTTGTAACTATACTACATCTGTTGATATGAATTATGAAATTATATTTTAAAACTAATTCTTGATGTGTCATCAGTGATCCATCAAAGTTGAGCAACTGATGAACAGAGACTATGTTGTGAGTAAACAATGAAGGTAAAATAAGTATTTGTTTTGATCCAAGATGTTTTTATTGTTCCAAATGTAATATCTGTGTGAGGAAAAATTATGTTTATGAATCAATGACCAAGAGAGAAGCATCTGTTTATGAAACTTAGACCGTTTGGAGGGGATTGTTTCAACATGATCATCAAAAAATAACAGGAAATTTAGGCCTCCTCATTTAGAGAAAATAACGTGCACATCTTCAGTTTTTTAGTTTAGATTCTTTATTCATTTCAAATTTAAAATTTAAAAGAACACAAAAAACTATTTACAATTCCACGTAAATAAAATTTCAAACATTACATGAAATGAAAGGAAGCAGAAGAAGATAAAATCTTATTATGTCTGCCCCTTTTTTAACAAAATTAATTCAAACAATCAATTCAAACAACAATAATTCGAACAAAAAAATTACACAATTAATAACTCATCATATTTTACCATTCATAATATTTGAAACAAACCAATTTATACATATTTTTCCAGAAACCTAAATTTATTCATTTTTTTAAACAAAGTCATAGTTTTTGCAACTTTGATATCGTTTTCTAAACCATTCCATAGACCTATTCCACAAATTAAAGTAGACCTACTCTTTAAACTAGTACTATGTTTTGGCTTAACAAAAAAAAATCAGTACCCTTAAGATTGTAAGTGCTCTTCAGTGTAGTGCACGTGTGTCAAAGTCCGGAGCTGGTTGGGTCCAGTCCACCTTCACACTTTAAAGACTGATGGTCCCATCCTTCTGTGAAGGTGTGACGTTCATGTGCAAGTCCAGCAGGAACACAAAGTGAGCAGTTTCATGTCTGCGCCTGAACTTTCTCCACTTTAGTGCTTCAAAAGCTGCTTCTTGTTGTGTTCCCAAAGAACCAGAAGAACACAAACAGAACCGTGTTCATGTTGGAAAACTCTTGTTTTTGTTTTCTAATCAAATCAACACTTTAGTTGTGATCAACTGGAGATAATCAATATATATTCCTGAGTTTTTACACTGCAGGGAGTCAAATCTGATGGTAAATAAAAATATTTAGTTTGAAACTAGATCTCCGGTGAGTCTCTGACAGCAGCTGTTGGAGCTAAGGCTCATGGGAAATGTAGTGGAACTTTGCTGACTTTATTGTTTGGGACAGGAGACACAGATTCATTTAGATTAGAAAAGACTTTAATTAGAGAACAAACAGCTGTTTGTGTTTCTGCTTCTCTGCTTCAGATGTTCTGAGGACCAGCGCTCTGTCTCCCCCTACTGGCTGTAGAGAGAACTGCAGTGGCCCGGGTGGAGCCAGGTGAGCACATCCCCCCTTCTCACCTGTGCACATGTTGACCAATCACAACACACCTCACCTGACAGAAAGCATGATCTTTGTTGATTTGCGATACTTTAAATTTTACTTTAAATTTTACTTTAAAATTTACTTTAAATTTTCATATTGCTCCGATATAAGTATGTCGTCCACTATCACATATGCTGAAACTGATATCGATACTTTACATTATTACGTTGAATTTTGATGATGTTTAAGTGTTTGGTGATTTTTCCTTTGGATCATTTTTTTAGTTAAAACCCAGGATAGAATTATCCATCCATCCATCCATCCATCCATTTTCTTCCGCTTATCCGGGGTCGGGTCGCGGGGGTAGCAGCCTAAGTAGGGAGGCCCAGACTTCCCTCTCCCCAGCCACTTGGAGCAGCTCCTCTGGGGGAATCCCAAGGCGTTCCCAGGCCAGCCGAGAAACATAGTCCCTCCAGCGTATCCTGGGTCTTCCTCTGGGTCTCCTCCCGGTGGGACATGCCCGGAACACCTCACCAGGGAGGCGTCCAGGAGGCATCCTAACCAGATGCCCGAGCCACCTCAACTGGCTCCTCTCGATGTGGAGAAGCAGCGGCTCTACTCCGAGTCCCTCCCGGATGACTGAGCTTCTCACCCTATCTCTAAGGGAGAGTCCAGACACCCTGCGGAGAAAACTCATTTCAGCCGCTTGTATCCGAGATCTTGTTCTTTCGGTCATAACCCAAAGCTCATGACCATAGATGAGGGTGGGAACGTAGATCGATCGGTAAATTGAGAGCTTTGCCTTTTGACTCAGCTCTCTCTTCACCACGACAGACCGGTACAGCGCCCGCTTCACTGCGGACGCTGCACCTATCCGCCTATCGATCTCACGCTCCAGTTTTCCCTCATTCGTGAACAAGACCCCGAGATACTTAAACTCCTCCACTTGGGGCAGGACCTCCTCCCCGACCTGGAGAAGGCATGCTACCCTTTTCCGGCTCAAGACCATGGCCTCGGATTTGGAGGAACTGATCCTCATCCCGGCCGCATCACATTCAGCTGCAAACCGCTCCAGCGAAAGCTGTAGATCACGAGCTGATGAAGCCAATAGGACCACATCATCTGCAAAAAACAGAGAAGCGATTCTAAGGCCACCAAAACGGATCCTCTCAACACCTTGGCTGCGCCTAGAAATTCTGTCCATAAAAGTTATGAACAGAATCGGTGACAAAGGGCAACCTTGGCGGAGTCCAACTCTCACCGGAAACGAGCCTGACTTACTGCCAGCGATGCGGACCAAGCTCTGACACCGGTCGTACAGGGACCTAACAGCCCATATCAAAGGGCCTGGTACCCCATACTCCCGGAGTACCCCCCACAGAACCCCCCGAGGGACGCGGTCGAATGCCTTTTCCAAGTCCACAAAGCACATGTAAACTGGTTGGGCAAACTCCCACGCACCCTCCAGGACCCTGTTGAGGGTGTAGAGCTGGTCTAGTGTTCCACGACCAGGACGAAAACCACACTGCTCCTCCTGAATCCGAGGTTCGACTATCCGACGGACCCTCCTCTCCAGAACCCCTGAATAGACCTTACCAGGGAGGCTTAAGAGTGTGATCCCCCTATAGTTGGAACACACCCTACGGTCCCCCTTTTTGAATAGGGGAACCACCACCCCAGTCTGCCAATCCAAGGGAACTGCCCCCGATGTCCACGCGATATTGCAGAGTCGCGTAAGCCAACACAACCCCACAACATCCAGAGCCCTAAGGAACTCAGGGCGAATCTCATCCACCCCCGGAGCCCTGCCACCGCAGAGCTTTTTAACCACCTCGGCGACCTCAGCACCAGAGATTGGAGAGCCCGACCCAAAGTCCCCAGGCTCCGCTTCCTCAGTGGAAGACGTGCCAGTAGGATTGAGGAGGTCTTCGAAGTATTCCGCCCACCGACTCACAACATCCCGAGTTGAGGTCAACAGCACGCCATCCCCACCATAAATGGTGTTGGTCGCGTACCGCTTTCCCCCCCTGAGACGCCGGATGGTGGACCAGAATCGCCTCGAAGCCGTACGGAAGTCATTCTCCATGGCCTCTCCGAACTCCTCCCACGCCCGAGTTTTTGCCTCAGCAACCACCCGAGCCGCATGCCGCTTGGACTGCCGGTACCTATCTGCTGCTTCCGGGGTCCCACAGGCCAAAAAGGCCCAATAGGACTCCTTCTTCAGCTTGACAGCATCCCTCACCGCCGGTGTCCACCACCGGGTTCGAGGGTTGCCACCACGACAGGCACCAACAACCTTGCGGCCACAACTCCGATAAGCTGCCTCGACAATAGAGGCGCGAAACATGGCCCACTCGGGCTCAATGTCCCCCGCCTCCCTCGGAACGTGTTCAAAGCTCTCCCGGAGGTGGGAGTTAAAGCTCCGTCTTACGGGAGACTCTGCCAGACGTTCCCAGCAGACCCTCACAATACGTTTGGGTCTGCCAGGTCTGACCGGCATCCTCCCCCACCATCGGAGCCAACTCACCACCAGGTAGTGGTCAGTTGACAGCTCCGCCCCTCTCTTCACCCGAGTGTCCAGGACATGCGGCCGCAGATCAGATGAGACGACAACAAAGTCGATCATCGAACTGCGACCTAGGGTGTCCTGGTGCCAAGAGCACATATGGACACCCTTATGCCTGAACATGGTGTTCGTTATGGACAATCCATGACGAGCACAGAAGTCCAACAACAGAACACCACTCGGGTTCAGATCAGGGGGGCCGTTCCTCCCAACCACACCCCTCCAGGTCTCACTGTCATTGCCCACGTGAGCGTTGAAGTCCCCCAGCAGAACAAGGGAGTCCCCAGGAGGCGCACCCTCCAATACCCCCTCCAAGGACTCCAAAAAGGGTGGGTAATCTGCGCTGCCGTTTGGCGCATAGGCACAAACAACAGTCAGAGCCCGTCCCCCCACACGTAGGCGAAGGGAGGCTACCCTCTCGTTCACCGGGGTGAACCCCAACGTACAGGCACCGAGATGGGGGGCAACAAGTATGCCCACTCCTGCTCGGCGCCTCTCACCAGGGGCAACTCCAGAGTGGAAGAGTGTCCAACCCCTCTCAAGGAAACTGGTTCCAGAGCCAGAGCCATGCGTTGAGGTGAGTCCGACTATTTCTAGCCGGAACCTCTCAACCTCACACACTAGCTCAGGCTCCTTCCCCACCAGAGAGGTGACATTCCATGTCCCAATGGCCAGCTTCTGTAGCCGAGGATCAGACCGCCAGGGTCCCCGCCCTCGGCCACCACCCATTCCACAATGCACCCGACCCCTTTGGCCCCTCCCACAGGTGGTGAGCCCATGGGAAGGGGGACCCACGTCTCCTCTTCGGGCTGTGCCCGGCCGAGCTCCATGGGTGAAAGCCCGGCCACCAGGCGCTCGCCAACGTGCCCCTCCTCCGGGCCTGGCTCCAGAGTGGGGCCCCGGTGACCCGCGTCCGGGCGAGGGAACATTGTTTCCATTTATATTATTCATCATAAGGGGTCTTGTGGGCTGCGCTTTGTCTCGTCCCTCACCTAGGACCTGTCTGCCTTGGGTGACCCTACTAGGGGCATAAAGCCCCTGACAGCATAGCTCCTAGGATCATTGGGACACTCAAACCCCTCCACCACGGTAAGGTGGCAGCCCAGGGAGGGAGGATAGAATTAGGCAATCATAATAAAAGTTTTTTTCTTC
Source organism: Garcialebias charrua (assembly GCA_038048925.1). Taxonomy (NCBI): domain Eukaryota; kingdom Metazoa; phylum Chordata; class Actinopteri; order Cyprinodontiformes; family Rivulidae; genus Garcialebias; species Garcialebias charrua. The sequence continues at coordinate 28,164 of JBBPBX010040700.1, forward strand.
TGAAATAATAGCATGTAACAAAACTATTTTCCCCCGACCTTGTGATGGTTTTATTTTTTCCTTAAACAAAGTGCTCAAGATGATCACTCAAGACCAAATTAAAACATTGTGTTCAGAAACTATGATAAATAAAGAAAAATTATCCCTTCATTGCACTCCTTACAAAGTTATCACACCACAACAAATGTTATAAAACAGTGAAATATATTTAGGATATAAAGGAATAAAACAAATTTTCTCCTCTTCAGGGAATTTCTTTTCTGGGTTTGAAAAAACAATTACAAATCAAAAATAATGAGTGAAAATACAATAAATAAAGTATAATAACAAAACAGCCTGAGTTCAAATCAATGTTCCAGCAGCCTCTCTGTGGGCCCTGCCTGTTGCTCTGTAGCCGTTTTCGCATTGACCAGCCCTCTTTGGCCCGGGCCGTCCCGCCCCGCCCTCTAACCCGGGTTCAGCGTGTTCGCATTTTCCTTTTTTCCCCCGGCTCCGCACTCGTCATGGAACCATCTCCACCGTGGTTCTATCGGGCCGAGCTCCCCCGGCCCAGTTTGACGTCATGTACTGCTCACATTTGATTCGTTGTTTGCAGCAGGGGCTGGACTCGTTCTAACAACAACCTCAGTACCGTAGGGCTGTATTTCATTCAAATTTAACTACAGAAACCCCTAAAACAATTGTTAGCTGAATTAGTTTTTCTGAGTTAAATTTTTGTTAATAACTGATCACAAATCAGCTTATGTTACAACGTAAATAACAACGAAGCGCGCACCCATTTCCGCCTTTCAGCGCGACTTGAATGTCATTAAACAATAACTAAAACAATAACTAATATTGTCTAACTGTTGCGCGCAGCCAGGGTTTTAAAATATAACTAATAATCTCTAACTTCTACGTGCAGCTAAAATGTTAAGAGGAGTGATTCCTATATGGGTAAGGTGGACACCTGAAAATCCAGTCCGCTGTATAGCTCAAAGCGTTAATGCACTGTTGTTTTGACCCGGAGAAGTGGGTTCGCTTCCCGCCTGGGACAAAGATTTTATTTTACTTTTTTTATTCTCATTTTCTTTTAA
>JBBPBX010040701.1:9977-26664 GCA_038048925.1 Garcialebias charrua
TATATATATATATATATACTCTTATTTATTTATTTTGGTATTTTATGCAGTGTGTGATGTTCTTCCTTTGGTCATAAATAACATGGACATGCGACTGCCACCAAGCCTAATGCAGAAATACATCCTGAAAGCTGCTGAGTTCTACATTGGTTATGTTAGTCGTGGTCCATCACCTGATGTGCAGTTGCAAGGTACAATGACACTATTAAATATTCAGGTTACTTATTTCCCGCAGTTTGATCACTTCAAGAGTTCCACTCTTTGGATGTTTTCATTTTCATTTTCCATTCAGTTCTCTGATTTTACCTGAATGTTTTTTAAGGAACTCAAGACAGCGGGACTTTAAAATCACCTGGCATTTCTCGTGGCTCACAGCGATATGTGATAGATGGCTTGTCAGAAAAATCCTCAGTGGTAGCAGAACCTTGGGAAAGGCTTCTTGATATTGTCTCTGTGGTTGGTGCACGCTGTGAGTGGCAGGGAGACAAAGGGCAAAGGTAAACTCTCACTTTGCCTGTCACAGTTACCTTTTTTATAAGTGTTACTGCTCAGAGACAATTCTGTGAATATACACTAAGTAGTTAGTTTACTGAGTGAACGTAGTGTAGCCATAAACAATGCAACCGGATTGAAGAGCTTTGCAATCATTCACAAATTATGGTAGTTAAGTTTTATTGTCGTTTTTAGACAATAATCTTTGTAAAGGAACTCGTTCTGTGTTTATATGTTCTATAGGAGTTATGTGGACATGTTGCAGAGAGTGAAGGAGCTGTGCCGGTATCTGCCCAGTCTGGAAGGAGAGACCAGGTCCCGCTGCTGCAGTCAGGTGGTCATTTGTGCAGCACTTGTGCTGTTCCGCAGCGCCTTCCTCTATGTCTCAGCTGTACAACCTGCACTGTTCCAGGGTCGGTTTCTGTCTTTGCACACGCAGTTCACAGTTTGTTCATGTATTTCTAATGCTACTGGTTTCTTAGCTCGTGTCATTTTAAATCTCTGTTTCTGTTTGCAGGAGTTGGTGCGGGGATTTCAGGGCCGTGGATCTTGGTGGAGGATTTGAGTTCAGTGTTCAGTGATGTGGAGATAGATCGAGGAACTCTAAAACACACGCATAAGAAACGCAAACTGGCTGATGGGAGAGACAAAACGATGGTACAGACAGATTTTAAAACGGTTTGGTTTTAACTAGTTTTTCAGAAACTCCAAAATGACTGCAATTGTTTAATATACTGCACATATACTTTAAATGCACACATTACATGACCACAGAGTGTATTTTTCTTTATTGTGTGCATTTTGTAGAGCTCTGATGATGAGGAGGGTTTAGGGAAAGGCCGAGGTCGACACATTTTTGTCAACAAGATCGAGATGCCCAGCTGGTCTGAGACTCTGGAGAGTTTCCGCACAGCAAGAGAAAGTTGGGACCTCCTTCACGCCCATGATAGTCTGGAAGTTGGTAAGTACCGCTGATGTTCGTGTTTTGTGTGACCATCTCGAGAGGCTGTCAACACATTATCATAAATGATCCATCCCAACTACAAAATATATAGGTAGTTATTTCATCGTCATTAGGGTTTATTTAAAGTATTATAACATAGACTTCTATTTATTCCTTTAGATGAACTCAACTTTTTGATTATTTTATTTTTTTCAGAGTTTAAAAAAATTTGTGCTGCATGGAAGACTGAAAGCTGGCTGTGGTTCAGAATATTCCTCACGGACATGATTATTTACCAGGTAGGGGGTCACAGTTTGTTTTTTGTGTGTTTGACGTTTATGGTGTTTTTAACCGTGCTTTGTGTGATAAGAAAGTATCTGCTCGAACAGATTTGTTTTAATTCTCACAATTTTATTTAAGTTGAGATTTTACAATGAGGACTGCTCTAAAATGACCTATGTTGAGAGTTTTTACACTATTAAAAATGTTATTACAAAATTAAAAAGCATTTTTCAATAGTCCCATATGCTGCACTGAGTTTTGCTTTAATGTTTTAAATGCAAATTTAGGGGAGGAAATACAGCAAAGAATAAGATTTAGCAGGACATTCATTTTAAGACGGGAACAAAAATTAAATAAAACGTAGTGCTTGTTTTGCACATTTTCATATATTTTTCAACATGTTTACCTTATAAATACTGACATAAAATCTCCTAAAAACACACTTACCCCAAAATTACACTACACGCGGTCCGTGTCCGCTCCGCTCCGCAGGTCGCAGCTGAGCGAGTCCAAAGTCCACTGCCTCCGCTCAGCTCAGGTCCGCCTGGATGCGCCGCTCCAAGACGCATGCGTGGGAATTGCAAGATCGCGCGATAAATAAATAAATAAATCAAGTGATAAATAATGAAGTCAGAACAAAACAATTCATTCGGTGGAAGAAGGAGAACAGTAAAGGCTGCCTTGATCTTCTCTCGTAAATAAGCGACAGGACATGGTTTGAGCAACAGGAAGTGATGTTTACATTTCAGAATAAAATACTTTTTTATTTATTTATTTCTTGTATTGCGTTATTAGGCGTAGTCATAGTCATAAATATAATAGTTTAGTCATAGAATAGTCATAATTGATAGTTTGACAGCATTTTTGTACAAATAAATCCGTATAGAGCTAGGATTAGTCCGCCCGTGGTGATTTTATTTTGTAAATACGGAAGTTGTGCTCGTTCCTTTTCCTGTTGGTGCGACGTAATCTTCAAAAGTTGACTCCGGCACAGCTCCGGCGTCCGGCAGAAATAGAAAAATTTCTAATTTTGACGGACTGCCGTCCGCTCTCCGCAGCTCGCCGCCGCCGTGCGGAGCCAGTGTAAATTCTGTCATTGATTATAATGGGTGCGTATTTGCTGCGGAGGTCGGACCGGAGCGGGGCGGAGCCGTAACGCATGTGGTGTAATTTTGGGGTTATACTCATTGACATTTACCGGTAATACAGGGTTATTGGATTTCGATGTAGTATTTCATTGATTCTGATTCTGTTTATGCTTTTTGTTTTATTCCTAATGTCATCAGATCTGATTTAGTATTTCATTGTTTCTAATATGTTTTATATTTTTATTCCATGTGCTGTAAATATATCTTGTTACTTTTTATTTGATGCTGTGATCTTTTTTTAAGCATTTTGGTAACAGTTTCTGTTTTAAATGTGTTCTATAAATAAATCTGACTTGACTGACTGTTTATGTTTTTGTCATCTCAAGGGTCAGTATCGTAAGGCCCTCTCTAGCCTGCATCAGATGGCTGCAGTACAACAGCCTCAGCCTGGCCAGCAGAGCCCCTCTGGTCAGGCCAGTCTGGAGCACCACAGGGCCCTCATACAGCAGGCATCCTGCCACTATGCACTGGGAGAGTACAGGGTAAACATAGGCACACCACCTTGCTTATACATTATTTATATTCTGAATGCAGACCAAGCAAACAGTGCATTAGGCTATACTTCTGTACTTTAATCATTCGTATTTAAGGTTTGATTGGTTGTTTTCAGCTGTCCTTAAGAGACACAAGCAAACTTTTGATATTTTAACAATATGTGAAGTGACTATTTGACCATGAAAACAAAACAAACAAAAAAAGATCTAACTGAAGGCAAACGTAACTCAAATAATCACTTGATGCACCATGGGTTTGTGGTTTACGCAGTACAAAAGCAAGGTAAAAAAATGCAGTTAGTAGATTTATTCCAAGTTGGCAGGCAAACAATGTGATACATATCACAGGATCCCTTCCTGCCTCTCCTGCTCTAGCTCCTGCATGACTGCTCGCCTCATTGCCCCACCTCCAACTGGTTAAAAAAACACATGACCACCCACGTGCCTCCAAATCTCCCTAAAGCCTACGTATTTCTACATCATACCCACATCCCAAACAGAAATAAATACATACAGTAGTCCCTCGATTATCACGGGGGTTACGTTCCCCCCCGCAATAGGTGAAAAACCATGAAGTACGAATTCTAAATTTATTTTAGATTTTATATACACGTAAAGGCTTTATAAACTCTTCCCACTCTCTTGCAATGTTCTAAACTCTTAAACCTATGTAATTTTAACAACATACTGTATGTATATGTACTGCACAGCATAGTAAAATATTACCAGCTCTGCAGATCCGCAGCTTGGTTCTGGTTTTGCAGACCTACCCTGCAGTGACAAAGCCCACCACCCCGTCCAGGTTGATGTGCATGTGGATAATTGAGCTTCAAGAAGCTTCAGGATTATTTGCGACTTTCCTGCCAGTTCTTAATAGATGGTGTAGATTTGCGTTGCAAAACAATCCCTCCATTTCAGCAGAGAGCAGCGGCCGGAAGCACTATTGACTTCTGGGTAGTGTATTTCTTTTGACTGGCGTTACACTGTAGGCTGATTGAAAGAAATTTACAAAATGGTGGCGCCTGTCCAAATTTTTTTTGTTAACATTTTATCCCATACCTTCCCAATCACGTGTGTAGTATTAAAGTTGACAATCGTTGAAAAACCGCGAAGGAGCGACTCCAGGAAAGTCAAACTGCAAAGTAATAATAATAATGAATTTAATTTATAACGCACTTTTCATTACCGTAATAAAAATCTCAAGTGCTAAGTAGCAAGGAACTACCCACAAATTTATTCTAAACAATTATATTTAAACAAAAATACTAATTTAAAAATCAAACCAGAAAATAAGCTAATTTCTAAATGTATAAACTAAATTCAAAGACTTAACAAAAAATGACAAATGGCTCCTACAATATGTTTATTACCCCCAAAAGTCAATGAAGGAACCTTTTTTTTTTTTTTGCAACCAAAAGGATGCACCGTATCATTTGTGCTGAAGATGGCAGTGTTGTTCACACTTGGTTGGTTAGAATGTTAAAACATGAGCATGTTAAACAGTCTATAATGAGCATGCAGTTCTTTACTTGTGTGTTTAGGTATAAATCATCAATTTTTTCCCTGAAAATGTTAAACGAAGTGAAAACAGTGCTATACTTGCTATTGAAAACCTTGAAGTACCTGGCACCCGTCCCAAAGGCCGTCCGAAAAAGACCTGGGCGCAAACGATTCAAGTAGGTAGGTAGGTAGGTAGGTAGGTCGGTAGGTCGGTAGGTCGGTAGGTCGGTCGGTCGGTCGGTCGGTCGGTCGGTCGATAGATAGATAGATAGATAGATAGATAGATAGATAGATAGATAGATAGATAGATAGATAGATAGATAGATAGATAGATAGTAGATAGATAGATAGATAGATAGATAGATAGATAGATAGATAGATAGATAGATAGATAGATAGATAGATAGATAGATAGATAGATAGATAGATAGATAGATAGATAGATAGATAGATAGATAGATAGATAGATAGATAGATAGATAGATAGATAGATAGATAGATAGATAGATAGATAGATAGATAGATAGATAGATAGATAGATAGATAGATAGATAGGTAGATAGATAGATAGATAGATAGATAGATAGATAGATAGATATCGATAGATAGATAGATAGATACCGGTAGATAGATAGGTAGATACCGGTAGATACCGGTAGATAGATAGATACCGGTAGATACAGATAGATACAGATAGATATAGATAGATACCGGTAGATACCGGTAGATACCGGTAGATACCGGTAGATAGATAGATAGATACCGGTAGATACCGGTAGATACCGGTAGATAGATAGATAGATACCGGTAGATACCGGTAGATACCGGTAGATAGATAGATAGATACCGGTAGATACCGGTAGATACCGGTAGATACCGGTAGATAGATACAGATAGATAGATAGATACCGGTAGATACCGGTAGATAGATACAGATAGATAGATAGATACCGGTAGATACCGGTAGATAGATACAGATAGATAGATAGATAGATAGATAGATAGATAGATAGATAGATAGATAGATAGATAGATAGATAGATAGATAGATAGATAGATAGATAGATAGATAGATAGATAGATAGATAGATAGATAGATAGATAGATAGATAGATAGATAGATAGATAGATAGATAGATAGATAGATAGATAGATAGATAGATAGATAGATAGATAGATAGATAGATAGATAGATAGATAGTAGATAGATAGATAGATAGATAGATAGATAGATAGATAGATAGATAGATAGATAGATAGATAGATAGATAGATAGATAGATAGATAGATAGATAGATAGATAGATAGATAGATAGATAGATAGATAGATAGATAGATAGATAGATAGATAGATAGATAGATAGATAGATAGATAGATAGATAGATAGATAGATAGATAGATAGAGTCAGAGTCAGAGAGTCTTTATTGTCATTTGCACCGCATGTGGTACATGTGATGAAAACGAGATTATGTACACGAGGTCCCAGTTACATCCAACAACAAATGAAAGAGAAAAACAGTAATAACATCTAGAACTAACTAAGAAAAACATCAACTAGTAATACACTAAGCCTAATATAGTGGGAATAAACAGCAGCACGAACATGAGTTTGTATGAGCAGATGGTCACAGATGAACACAGATGAACACAGCAACAAGAAAACAGATCAGCATCAGTATGATGTGATATTTTGCAGTGTTTATTTTTATTTTATTTTTATTTATTCATGAGTCTAACAGCCTCAGGGTAGAAGCTGTTCCTCAGTCTAGTGGTTCTACACTTGATGCTCCTCAACCTCCGTCCTGAGGGGAGTGGGGCAAAGAGTGAGTGTGCTGGATGAGTGAGGTCTTTCATGATGCAGGTGGCTCTTTTCCTGCATCTGGAGGTGTAAATGTCTGTGATGGTGGGGAGACTGACTCCAACAGACTTCTGTGCAGCCTTCACCACTCTCTGCAGAGCTTTCCTCTCTTCAACTGTGCAGCCTCCATGCCACACGTTGATGCTGGAGCACAGGATGCTCTCCACTGCACACCTGTAGAACGAGGTGAGAACTGGGCTGCTCAGACCAGCACGTCTCAGCCGTCTGAGGAAGTAGAGTCTCTGATGACCTTTCTTGATCAGGCTGGTGGTGTTGTTGCTCCAGCTGAGGTTATCATTCATGTGTACACCCAAGTATTTGTAGCTGGAGACCACTTCCACTGCAGACCCACCTATTTTCAGTGGGGCATGGGTGTGTTTGTTCCTTCTGAAGTCCACAATCATCTCCTTTGTCTTCTTCACATTCATGTGAAGATTATTCTCTTTGCACCAGCTCTCCAGGTGTTCCACCTCCTGTCTGTAGCTGGACTCATCATTGTTTGTGATGCATCCCACCACCGCTGTATCATCTGCAAACTTAACAATATGACAGCCTGGAAGTGTGGCTGTACAATCATATGTGAGCAGAGTGAACAGAAGGGGGCTCAGCACACATCCCTGAGGAGAGCCAGTGCTGAGGGTTATGGTGGAGGATAGATAGATAGATAGATGGATAGATGGATAGATGGATAGATAGATAGATAGATAGATAGATAGATAGATAGATAGATAGATAGATAGATAGATAGATAGATAGATAGATAGATAGATAGATAGATAGACAGATAGATAGATAGATAGATAGATAGATAGATAGATAGATAGATAGATAGATAGATAGATAGATAGATAGATAGATAGATAGATAGATAGATAGATAGATAGATAGATAGATAGATAGATAGACAGATAGATAGACAGATGATAGATTTTTTTTTCCCTGAAAAGGGTCCTTGTCAAAGTTTTAAAATGGTTCATCGTAACAAAAAGATATTAATGCATCACAAAAATACAACCAGCGGATTTTATTGAACTTTAATGCATCTCTTCCATGTGTGTATGTTGTGTATTGGTTGAACAGATGGCCTGCGAGAAGCTGCTTGATGTTGTCAGTGGACTTGTTCCTCCAACCCATGAGCCAGTCAAGTCCACAGAAGATCAGAGCAGAGTGAAAACCAAATCTAGGAAAGGTAGCTTCATAATAATAATAATTAATAATTAATAATAATTAATAATAATAATAATAATAATAATAATAATTAATTCAATTTATAACGCACTTTTCATTACTGAAAATCTCAAAGTGCTTCATCTGTTACATCTGTTTTTTACTCATGTTATCTTTGTCATACATGTTTTGATTTGTTTGTACTGAATCAGTAATTCAGAGACATAGTACTACCAGTGTAATTTGCTTTATTATGACCCAAAAAATTTTTTTTACATACACAATATATAACAAAAGTTTTATATTGTTACAAACTGGATTCCAAAAAAGTTGGGACACTAAACAAATTGTGAATAAAAACTGAATGCAATGATGTGGAGATGGCAAATGTCAATATTTTATTCGTAACAGAACATAAATGACAGATCAAAAGTTAAATCTGAGTAAATGTAACATTTTAAAGGAAAAATATGTTGATTCAAAATTTCACCGTGTCAACAAATCCCAAAAAAGTTGGGACAAGTAGCAATAAGTGGCTGGAAAAAGGAAATTGAGCATATAATGAACAGCTGGAAGACCAATTAACACTAATTAGGTCAATTGACAACATGATTGGGTATAAAAAGAGCTTCTCAGAGTGTCAGTGTCTCTCAGAAGCCATGATGGTAAGAGGATCACCAATTCCACCATTGTTGCACAGAAAGATAGTGCAGCAATTAGGGCTGTGCGATATGACGATATATATCGTGGGGACGATAGAAACGTGTCTATCGTGCTACTTTCCTTCTATCGTCTCTATCGTGATAAATAAGAATAAAAAAATAACGGTTGCAAAGAAGCTTCATATTGTGGTTTTGCGAGATGACGGCGCTGCTTTATGTTTGACGCACGCGCGGGTTAGCGACACATGCTTTACGTTGTTAAACTCGAGTTCAACAGAGACGCAGCCGGCATGAAGCCGGTGTCACCAGATATCTATGGGTGTCACAACATGGAGAAACAGCTGCGCAGGCAGCCCAAGAAGAAGAACTTTTACCAAAAAGAGGGGAAGCTCACCTTGTTAGCTTCCATTATTTAGCTCCGCTGAAACTCGGAGACAAAATGGGTCCAGAGGACACGAAGTTCAACCGAGTCCGAACTCGGGTCCAGTTAACCAATACAAAACAGACCAGAGACACAACAGAACCGGAATCAAACGCAACGTTTTCTCTTTTCTGTTTCTTTGCCTTGTTTACTCCAGATTCCAGTCAGAGCGGATTTCTTCTTCGTGGGTTTTATTAGCAGCCGTTGTTTTACCGCCACCTGCAGGAAAAATTTGGACCAAAGTAGGTCCAAAGTTGGACCAAAGTTTCTACTTTGGTCCAAATTTCCTTGTTCTTTTTGTTCACATTCTTATAATTGTAACTGTATCTGTAGTAAAATAAAATAAAAACTTTGGTCCAAATTTTTCCTGTACACACACACACATCGTGTTGTATATATACAACACGATGTGTATGTGTGTACAGGAAAAATTTGGTCCAAAGTTTTTTTTTATATCGTGATATATATCGTTATCGTGATATAAAAAAGTCCATATCGTGATATATGATTTTTTCCATATCGCCCAGCCCTAGCAGCAATACAGAATGGTGTTACCCAGAATAAAATAGCAAAGACTTTTAAGTTATCATCATCAACCGTGCATAACATCATCAAAAGATTCAGAGAATCTGGAACAATCACTGTGCGTAAGGGTCAAGGCCGTAAAACTCTACTGGATGCTCGTGATCTCCGGGCCCTTAAACGTCACTGCACCTCAAACAGGAATGCCACTGTCAAGGAAATAACAGAATGGGCTCAGGAATACTTCCAGAAAGCATTGTCAGTGAACACAATCCACCGTGCCATCTGCCGTTGCCAGCTGAAACTCTACAGTGCAAAGAGGAAGCCATTTCTAAGCAAGCTCCACAAGCTCAGACGTTTGCACTGGGCCAGGGGTCATTTAAAATGGAGTGTGGCAAAATGGAAGACTGTTCTGTGGTCAGATGAGTCACGATTTGAAGTTCTTTATGGAACACTGGGACGCCATGTCATCCGGACCAGAGAGGACAAGGATAGCCCAAGTTGTTATCAACGCTCCGTTCAGAAGCCTGCATCACTGATGGTATGGGGTTGCATGAGCGCTTGTGGCATGGGCAGCTTGCATGTCTGGAAAGGCACCATTAATGCAGAGAACTATGTTCAGGTTCTAGAACAACATATGCTCCATCTAGACGTCATCTCTTTCAGGGAAGACCCTGCATTTTTCAACAAGATAATGCCAGACCACATTCTGCAGCAATCACAACATCATGGCTACGTAGGAGAAGGATCCGGGTACTGAAATGTCCAGCCTGCAGTCCAGATCTTTCACCTATAGAGAACATTTGGTGCATCATAAAGAGGAAGGTGCGACAAAGAAGGCCCAAGACGATTGAACAGTTAGAGGCCTGTATTAGACATGAATGGGAGAGCATTCCTATTTCTAAACTTGAGAAACTGGTCTCCTCTGTCCCCAGACGTCTGTTGAGTGTTGTAAGAAGAAGGGGGGATGCCACACAGTGGTAAAAATGGACTTGTCCCAACTTTTTTGGGATTTGTTGACGCCATGAAATTTTGAAACAACATATTTTTCCCTTAAAATGATACATTCTCTCAGTTTAAACTTTTGATCTGTGATTTGTGTTCTATTCTGAATAAAATATTAGATGTTGGCACCTCCACATCATTGCATTCAGTTTTTATTCACAACTTGTTTAGTGTCCCAACTTTTTTGGAATCCGGTTTGTAGATAAATAATGGAAAGTTTTTTTTTTTTTGTCTGAACCAGGTAATGACCTACGATTACTTCCGTGCACCAGCAAAGCTGTATTACCTTTCTGTCTTCAGCTGATGCTTGCTTCCTTCAAGGTACTTCTAACAAGTCAAATTTGTGGAGTGCCTGAGGTGCATCTTTGTCAGCGAACCTTTTGATTATTTTGTTTTTGTTTATGTTCACTTGGTTTATTCAGCTCCGAGCCTTCGCAGACAATCGGGACGACCTGTCTCTCGGCCATGTGGTGGTGCTCCTGCAGTATGACTGGCCACAGGGCGAGATGCTATTTCTGAAGGCGCTGGATAAAATCTGTCAGCAAGGCAGTTTCCAATATGAGAACTTCTTCAACTATGTTACCAGTATCCTTTTCTGTAACCATTTAGACAAACATGACACAGTGGAAACTGATAATGTTGTATTTACAGGCATTAATGATAAACCCAACTGTGTTGTCATGTCCAGGATGTCAGTTTCCATGAGCTCATTCGTCTACTCAGATATTGACATGCTGGAGGAGTTTGCTTACCTGCGTACTCCAGAAGGGGGCAGAATTCAGCTGGAGCTGCTGCCCAATCAGGGAATGCTGATTAAGTAAGCAAACCACCATTTAAACTTTCTCACTTGGCATGCTAACTGCACTTCCCCCTTTTTGTTTTTGTGTTTTTTAAGCAAACACTGCTATTTATTGATGATCTACGTAGACTTGGCGGGTGGGGAAAATTTTTCTCATACATGCATAAACTGTAAACGGAGCAGGCCTTGTAAAGGCGAGGGGTGTTTGGTCAAATATATAACAGTGTTGTTGTAGCAGTCAGGACTCCTGAATGAAACACTGACAGAGTTGTTAAATGTTGCTGTCCCTCAGGAACCCCAGCCCCGCCCTGGGGGTGGAGTTAAACACCCTTCTGCTACAAGGGGTGCAGACAATGGACAGGTACCCCAGGCCCCTCCTCCCACAGTCCCCATCTCCTCCCTCCCTCACACCAGTCACCTGTCCTTCATTCCCAGCTTCAAGGCTTGTCATCCCCTCCCCCCCTCCAAGTTTTAATTTGGGCCTGTCATTTTACATCAAGAGTCAGTTGTCCTTTGATTTCCTGTTAGCATTTGTTTTTGAGTCATTACTCCTTTTTTCTGTGGCCATCACTGTCGTTCTACAAGGCTGATGTTGGTGTTGTACTGTACAGCCTATTTAGTTTTTGCAGTTTCATGATACTTGATCTCATTTCATTTGTGGATATGTTTTATATGATTTTTGCTTTATTAAGCTTATTATGTTTAAAGACCGTGTAAAGTAAAATAAAATTTGTGTTTTGAGTTTGTCACACGGCATAAATATGTGTTATTAATCACCCATATAAATCTGACTGATTAAAAACATTGTTTACCTTATAAAATTAAGTCTCAAATATAAGGAAAAAACATGATTTTCCCAGGGTCTGGAACGGTGGGGGCGTGTCAGCGCGTGGGCGTGGTTTCAGCGCAGTTCTGCAGCTCAGAGCAAGTAGGAGGACCCTCTCGCTCAGAGCTGAACTGTGTGGAGGAGGAAGACAGGTTCATCAGTAAACCTGCTCTGTTTGCTCCTTTTTCCAAGAGTTACGCTGTTTTTAGTGCACAAACAACTCTGGTTTTATTTTTAAAGTTGAGGACACAACTATAATTCATAACTCCGCTGTTCTGTGTTTAGAAGATGAGCGGACTCGCGCGGCTGCACCCGGTCCGACCCGACACATCGCATGCGGGGGCTGTGTTGGTGATTAAAATAAAGAGTAATCACGTTGATAACTAAGTATGCAATGGACCTGTCGCATTTTCTTAGCAAAAAAGGAGCTTGTGAACTTGTAGGGCACAGGCTTAGCAATAAAAAAAAGAAAGAAAAGAAACAGGAAAGGCGGCGGCGGTGTCCGGAGGCTGAGGAGGGAGACGGTCAGTAGCAGGTGCCCTGACCATTAAAACATCCAGGGAAGATGCAGGAACGAGGCATAATTGATTAGCTAGCTAACAATGAACAAAATATCTATGCTATTGCTATCTGATGCTATCTGCGATTCGCGAGTGAACGGCTCCACCCATGCGAAGAACAATTTATATGACTGGAGCAGCAGGGGGTGGGGCTATACTAATGAGGACCGCGTGACGAAACGCGGTCACGTTTAAAACACGCCTAAAAAATCCTGAAATAGAAATATGTTTATACACAGTTTGCTCTATAACTCCAAAATTAATTGAGCTACAATTTTGAGATTTTTTTACTCATTTACAAGATTACAATTATCACATTTATAATGTTTATTTAAGAAAATATTGAAATTCACTTTACACGGTCTTTAAACTAAATTGGCTGATTTATGTGTGGAAGGCAAAAGTAATGTGCTACCTGCTACAGTGACTTAGTCAGATAGATCTTACGTTTGTATTAAAAGTAGATTTATGGTAATGTTTACATTTAAAAGGAAACAACATCTTCCTTTTGCAGACACCACACAGTGACTCGAGGGATCACCAAAGGAGTGAAGGAAGATTTCCGTCTGGCCATGGAGAGGCAGGTGTCTCGCTGTGGGGAGAACTTGTTCAGTGTGCTCCACCGTTTCTGCATTAACGAGAAAATCATCATCATCCAGTCCCTTCCTTGACATCTGACTTGGATATAATTATTGAGTTTTAATCAAGATGGACTAAGTTTTTTCACTCCATCCACAAAAAAATGAACACATTTTTAGTTTTTTTTTTAAATCTTTATTGTCTGTCATTTAACTCCTTATAGAAGACACGTCCAAGCCTTTTGCCTTAAGTTTCAGGATGACACTGGATACATTGTACTTCTGTTGTTTTCAACGTACAGCTTGTCTTCTTTTTCCTAACAAAACAATGTTTGAGTGTTAACCCTAACTAACGTTTTATATTGTGTGTGTTGCTAATGTCAAAATAATCAAATGCATTGTGTATATATTTTTGGGGTCAAGTTGTTTGGTTTTTGCTACAATTGATACTTTATATGTTTCCATTAAATGTCAGTTGAATGGTTAAATTATTTAATATGTATATTATCAAAGCATATAACATCCTAGAAATTAGCTGCTGTAGCTTTATTACAGAGTTAAAGAAACTGAACTTTTTTTGTGTCTCCAGAGAAACAAATGGATTTAGAGGGATAGTCTGGTCATTTCTGTAGCGACGTTCTGTCAAATAATCAAGTTGTCGTATCTTATCAGCCATGACACCAGTCCTGGATCACAAATTATGGATAAAGGGAAGCCTTTGATCAGGCTAGGATTATGGCTAGTTTCGTGAGGGCTCATTTTAAATAATTATTTGGGCTTATAAAACCACATTGTCAAAAAGAACACATTAGCTGATATCACACCACCTCCCTGGGTGTAGGAGCACCAACACCCCCGCCCCCCGTCATGAGGCAGTTTGTTTGTCGATTTCTCAACTAAACAACACAACATCCATGTTACTACCCGATTCAGCACGTCTTAGAGAGACATGACAAAGTATAACGCAAAGTATTTATGCAGTAACAGATTTTGGCTGAGAAAACAGTGACTCAACAAACGTCGAATCAGCTTTTCCCTCTTCAGGGGTCGCCACAGTGAGTCGTCCTCCACCTCACTCTGTCCTCTGCGTCCTTTGTCCTCACTCCAACTACCTCCACGTCCTCTCTAACTGCATCATATATCTCGTCTTAGACCTTTGTTTGTTTTGTGTTCGTCAAAAATGTAGAGGTTTGATGTTGGATAATGTAGCATTCTTTTACACGTATGTTTTTGAGAGAGTTGTTCCAAACCTGAAAAATGATAGAAACAGCCATATTTAACTAGCTTAGCCTGGATGAAGACATTAGCCATTTTCTTCATGCTCTGTCTGATGTTGCCAATTCTGAATTATTTGACTATAATTTCAAATATTAATAGACTATAATACTGCTTCATAATAATGTTCCTCCTCCAAGGAAAGGGTCAAGCTTTGTAGTTTTACCCTGACAACATTCTTAAAATCACCTACAAGGATGCTTATTGCTCCAAGTGTCAAGATTCTTCAGTTTTACCAGAAATATGAACTCCATACCCAGCGTCATGTTCAGAAACTGTTCCAGGCTAGGTTTAGCACCACAAGGTTTCCTGTATGTAGCAGGTACAGTTGACCTGACAGGTTCTTCAGTGTGACAGATCCAGATCTTTCAAAGGTGGCGTGTCCACAAACATCTGCATCGATCAGCTCCAAACCGTTCCACGACACCTTTAAGACACTTAGGAGGGTGACGTTTCTAAAGTCTCCTTTGTGGAGCTGGTGTATGTGGTTGCATGAAAGGTCAAGATATTCGGCTGTTTGTGGCAGGTCTGTTGGGACAGACGAAAGGTTCATGGATGAACGGTCTACGATGATGAAACAAACATCTGTAGGCCCGCCAAAAACAGCCGTTGGCCAGAAGACGACAGCTTCATTGTTTTACTGAATACAGAAAAGAAGTAGGTAATAATAATAAATTCAATTTATAACACACTTTTCATTAATGAAAATCTCAAAGTGCTACATTACGTACAGATACATTTCGCTTAACAAAACTCCCAACAAACTAATAAAAATCGAAGATTTATTGCTATAGAGGTGTTGAATTAATTACCGTATTTTCCGGCATATATGTCACATATTTGCATAAATTTGTCCTGTGTCTTATATGCTGAAGCGACCCAAATACTTTTTTCCCCCATATTCATAACACAATTTTTTGACAACGCTTTAAATTTCGAAGAACTGCAACAGCAAGTTCTCCCGTGCCCGCTCGCTTCACTCAGCTGGTGCAGGCGGAGGGACGCTGGAGAGCTAGCAGCTCCGATCGTGATGATGGATGGCGCCGTGCTGCCCAGGCGGAATAAAGTTGTTGTTTCTTGTTTGTTTCTGCGTGACAACTACTGTATCTATTCATCCATCCAGCCAATGTCTTTAATCACTTCTTCCTTACCGCGTTGCAGCTGCTACAAAACCGAAATGTTGAAGTGGTTCAAATGACCAGCACAAAAATATCACTTTAACAAGATTTTAGTTCCAAAGACTGAGAGTGCACTAACCTGACATGAGGCAAAAGTGTGTTGATTTTCAGCAGGTTTTTTTAATTTTATATTTATTTTATTATTTTATTTTATATATTTATGCCTCTCGGCAAGAAGGTTGCAGGTTCGAATCCCAGCCCAGGACCTTTCTGGGTGGAGTTTGCATGTTCTCTCCGTGCATGTGTGGGCTTTCTCCAAGTACTCCAGTTTTCTCCCACAGACCAAAAACATGCTTGTTAGACTGATTGGTAACTCTAAATTGTCTCTAGCTGTGAGTGAGAGAATGAATGGTTGTCTCATTTGTCTCTATGTGTCTCTGTGATGGACTGGAGACCTGTCCAGGGTGTCCCCCGCCCTTCGCACATGGCTGGATATGGGCTCCAGTGACCCCCGTGAGCCGAAAAGGAAGAAGCAGTAGGCTCGATTTACCGTAATGTTAAAAGGGCTTGCCATGATGGATGGATAAACTTTAAAGCTCAAAAAATAAAAGCTTGAATTCAACTAAAGAGGGAAAATACTACTTGTGAAAACTGTTAAAAAGTAATGAATATAAAAATGTTTAGCACAAAAGGCATGTTAAAAGACCAACAGCAGCTGTCTGTGGAAGAATGCTGCTCTTTTGTTAATCTGCTGCACTTTGTTGCAAAGTTGGGAGAAAATGGGCTGAAATGAAACACATCACCAGAACAGGATTTATGTGTGTTTAAATCCTCATTTCACTTCCCTTTTATTTAACAAACAGATTTCCTTTTAGAAGAAAAAAGGGGATTCCCTGACAAAGGGGGAAATTTCAATTCAATTAATTTTATTTATAGCGCCAAGTCACAACAGAAGTCATCTCAGGGCACTGAACAGAAACATTAATATACATTATATACTGTATATATATACTATTATATGTATGTATATATATA
>JBBPBX010040702.1:0-13326 GCA_038048925.1 Garcialebias charrua
TTCTTCATACTTTCTGCAGCAGCTTCAGCTATCTTCTGCTCATGTTCTTCATACTTTCTGCAGCAGCTTCAGTTATCTTCTGCTCATGTTCTTCATACTTTCTGCAGCAGCTTCATCTATCTTCTGCTCATGTTCTTCATACTTTCTGCAGCAGCTTCATCTATCTTCTGCTCATGTTCTTCATACTTTCTGCAGCAGCTTCAGTTATCTTCTGCTCATGTTCTTCATACTTTCTGCAGCAGCTTCATTTATCTTCTGCTCATGTTCTTCATACTTTCTGCAGCAGCTTCATTTATCTTCTGCTCATGTTCTTCATACTTTCTGCAGCAGCTTCAGTTATCTTCTGCTCATGTTCTTCATACTTTCTGCAGCAGCTTCAGTTATCTTCTGCTCATGTTCTTCATACTTTCTGCAGCAGCTTCATTTATCTTCTGCTCATGTTCTTCATACTTTCTGCAGCAGCTTCATCTATCTTCTGCTCATGTTCTTCATACTTTCTGCAGCAGCTTCATCTATCTTCTGCTCATGTTCTTCATACTTTCTGCAGCAGCTTCATCTATCTTCTGCTCATGTTCTTCATACTTTCTGCAGCAGCTTCATCTATCTTCTGCTCATGTTCTTCATACTTTCTGCAGCAGCTTCATCTATCTTCTGCTCATGTTCTTCATACTTTCTGCAGCAGCTTCATTTATCTTCTGCTCATGTTCTTCATACTTTCTGCAGCAGCTTCATCTATCTTCTGCTCATGTTCTTCATACTTTCTGCAGCAGCTTCATCTATCTTCTGCTCATGTTCTTCATACTTTCTGCAGCAGCTTCATTTATCTTCTGCTCATGTTCTTCATACTTTCTGCAGCAGCTTCAGTTATCTTCTGCTCATGTTCTTCATACTTTCTGCAGCAGCTTCATTATCTTCTGCTCATGTTCTTCATACTTTCTGCAGCAGCTTCATTTATCTTCTGCTCATGTTCTTCATACTTTCTGCAGCAGCTATCTTCTGCTCATGTTCTTCATACTTTCTGCAGCAGCTTCAGTTATCTTCTGCTCATGTTCTTCATACTTTCTGCAGCAGCTTCAGTTATCTTCTGCTCATGTTCTTCATACTTTCTGCAGCAGCTTCATCTATCTTCTGCTCATGTTCTTCATACTTTCTGCAGTAGCTTCATCTATCTTCTGCTCATGTTCTTCATACTTTCTGCAGCAGCTTCAGTTATCTTCTGCTCATGTTCTTCATACTTTCTGAGAGAGATGAATGCATTGAGAGATAGATCTATGCATTGAGAGAGACGGAGAGAGATGCATGCATTGAGAGAGAGAGAGATGCATGCATTGAGAGAGAGATACATGCATTGAGAGAGAGATATATGCATGCATTGAGAGAGAGATGCATTCATTGAGAGAGAGATGCATGCATTGGGAGAGAGAGATGCATGCATTGAGAGAGAGAGGGAGAGAGAGAAGAGAGAGATAGATGCATGCATTGAGAGACAGAGAGAGATGCATGCATGCATTGAGAGAGATAGAGATGCATTTATTGAGAGAGAGAGAGAGAGAGAGAGAGAGAGATGCATGCATTAAGAGCACTCTCTTAATGCATGCATTGAGAGAGATGATGCATTGAGAGAGATACATTCATTGAGAGAGAGATACATGCATTGAGGGAGAGATGCATGCATTGAAAGAGAGAGAGATGCATGCATTGAGAGATAGATCTATGCATTGAGAGAGAGAGATGATGCATTGAGAGAGATACATGCATTGAGAGAGAGATACATGCATTGAGGGAGAGATGCATGCATTGAAGAGAGAGATGCATGCATTGAGAGATAGATCTATGCATTGAGAGAGAGATATGCATGCATGCATTGAGAGAGAGATACATGCATTGAGAGAGATGCATTCATTGAGAGAGAGAGAGAGAAAGAGAGAGAGAGAGGTGCTTGCATTGAAATAGAGAGAAATGCATGCATTGAGAGATAGATCTATGCATTGAGAGAGAGGGAGAGAGATGCATGCATTGAGAGAGAGAGATGCATGCATTGAGAGAGAGATACATGCATTGAGAGAGAGAGATACATGCATTGAGAGAGAGATGCATACATGCATTGAGAGAGAGGGAGAGAGATACATGCATTGAGAGAGAGAGATGCATGCATTGAGAGAGAGATACATGCATTGAGAGAGAGAGATACATGCATTGAGAGAGAGATGCATGCATGCATTGAGAGCATACCTGTCAAGTTTTGGATTTAAAAATAAGGGAAATTTTCTGCCGGGTACTCCGAGCCACCCCACTAGCCCAGGGATCTACAACCTTTATGATCAAAAGAGCCATTTCTGCCCCTTTGTTCACTAAATTAAACGTTTCCGGAGCCACAATACCTGCTACAACTGGGATTCTCAACTGGTGGAACACAGACCACTTTAAGTTTGTGAGAGGACAGTTTTCTGACCGGTAGTTTTCTGGCCATTGTAAAGCTGAAAATATCTAATGATTTGTTGATATTTTTACATTTTAAGATTAAAAAAGACCATATTATCATAAAGAAGGAAAAATAATGTGATCTTTCCCAATTAAAAAATAAAATAATGAACTATGCAGGTCTAGGTAAATTATTTTAATTGTGGAAAAATTAAATATCCTACTTTGAATAAATAAAGTTAACTTATGTTTTACTCCTTCTATTAGTTCTAGTATTCACACATTTGCAAAGGAAATGACAGGAAAAACTGCTAAAACTAGCCCTTTTTGTTGTTATAAGAACAAATAAAATTCAGTTTAAAGTTAGTTTTGATCAAAGCTTGGAAGAGCCACTGCTGAGGGACCAAAGAGCCGCATGTGGCTTCAGAGCCACAGGTTTCAGACCCCTGCAAAGTCCAGAACCCCTTACATTTTAAGACAGGTTTACAAGAAATCTAAAATAACTACCTATCAGCCTCTTTTAAACCAGTTATGTGGTCACAATCTGATGTGCCTACCTTTGTGCTGGACGGACTTTTCATGCTGACGGACATCATTCCTTCCCCCATGAGAGACACTAAAGTCGCAGTTACAAATCTTAAAAAACGTGTAATTGTGCCCCACCACCCTACTCTTCTTTAGGAAAGTAAATTCGCTGTCCCGTTTTTCAAGATATTTACACGGTCTTAACTTTTTTGGCAGGAACGCCTCCTCGCTTCCATCTCTGTGTTTTTCCGGGTTTGTTCTCAACCGCGCCGGCACAAACATCGCGAGAACTGCCACCGAGGCTACTGCAGGGGCAGTTCTCGCGAGGCTAGTGACAGAGGCACCGGAATGTTTTTTTCTTTTTTTAAATAATATTATAATACGGGAGATTTCCGGGAAAATAATAATTTGGGATGACGACGGGAAAGAGGGGTAAAATACGGTAGTTTCCCGGCCAAAACGGGAGACTTGACAGATATGATTGAGAGAGAGAGAGAGAGAGAGAGAGAGAGAGAGAGAGAGGGAGATAGAGATAGATACATGCATTGAGAGACAGAGAGAGAGAGATGCATGCATGCATTGAGAGAGATAGAGAGAGATATATGAATGCATGCACTGAGAGAGTGATATGCATGCATTGAGAGAGAGAGAGAAGAATGCATTGAGAGAGAGATGCATGCATTGAGAGAGAGAGAGATACATGCATTGAGAGAGAGAGATGCATGCATTGAGAGAGAGAGATGCATGCATTGAAAGAGAGAGAGAGATGTATGCATTGAGAAATAGATCTATGCATTGAGAGAAAGAGATATGCATGCATGCATTAAGAGAGAGAGATAGATGCATGCATTGAGAGAGATGCATGCATTGAGAGAGTGATGCATGCATTGAGAGAGATGCATGCATTGAAATAAAGAGTGAGATGCATGCATTGAGAGATAGATCTATGCATTGAGAGGGAGAGAGAGGGAGAGCGATAAATGCATGCATTGAGAGAGAGAGATACATGCATTGAGAGAGAGAGATACATGCATTGAGAGAAAGATGCATGCATTGAGAGAGAGATATGCATGCATGCATTGAGAGAGAGATATGCATGCATTGAGAGAGAGAGATGCATGCATTGAGAGAGAGAGATGCATGCATTGAGAGAGAGAGATGCATGCATGCATTGAGAGAGATGCATGCATTGTGAAAGAGAGAGATGCATGCATATATTGAGAGAGAGGGAGATGCATACATAAATTGAGAGAGAGATGCATGCATGCATTGAGAGAGAGATGCATGCATTAAGAGCTCTCTCTAAATGCATGCATTGAGAGAGATGCATGCATTGAGAGAGATGCATGCATTGAGAGAGATAGATGCATGCATTGAGAGAGAAAAAGAGAGATGCATGCATTGAGAGAGAGAGAGATGCATGCAATGAGAGACAGAGAGAGATGCATGCATGCATTGAGAGACAAAGAGCAAGAGAGATATGCATGCATGCATTGAGAGGGAGACATGCGTGCATGTATTGAGAGAGAGAGTGAAGAATGCATTGAGAGAGAGAGATGCATGCATTGAGAGAGATGCATGCATTGAGAGAGATACATGCATTGAGAGAGAGAGATGCATCCATTGAGAGAGAGAGATGCATGCATTGAGAGAGCGAGTGATGCAGGCATTGAAAGAGAGAGATAGATGCATTGAGAGATAGATCTATGCATTGAGAGAGAGAGATGCATGCATGCATTGAGAGAAAGAGAGATGCATGCATTGAGAGAGAGATACAAGCATTGAGAGAGCGAGAGAGATGTATGCATTGAGAAAGAGAGAGAGATGCATGCATTGAGAGAGAGATGCATGCATTGAAATAGAGAGAGAGATACATGCATTGAGAGATAGATATATGCATTGAGAGAGAGAGAGAGGGAGAGAGATACATGCATTGAGAGAGAGAGAGATATATATATGCATAGAGAGAGAGAGATACATGCATTGAGAGAGAGAGAAATATGCATGTATTGAAAGAGAGGGATGCATGCATGCATTGAGAGAGTTGCATGCATTGAGAGAGAGATACATGAATTGAGATAGAGAGATACATGCATGCATTGAAAGAGATGCATGTATGCATTGAAAGAGATGCATGCATGCATTTAGAGAGAGATATGCATGCATTGATAGAGAGAGAGAGATGCATGCATGCATTTAGAGACAGAGAGCGAGAGAGATATGCATGCATGCATTGAGAGAGAGACATAAATGCATGTATTGAGAGAGAGAGAAGCATGCATTGAGAGAGAGAGAGATGCATGCATTGAGAGAGAGAGATACATGCATTGAGAGAGAGAGATGCATGCATTGAGAGAGAGAGACAGAGAGATGCATGCATTGAGAGAGATGCATGCATTGAGAGATGTATCTATACATTGAGAGAGAGATATGCATGCATGCATTGAGAGAGAGAGATACGTGCATTGAGAGAGAGAGAGATGCATGCATTGAGAGAAAGATGCATTCATTGAGAGAGAGATGCATACATTGAAATAGAGAGAGAGATGCATGCATTGAGAGATAGATCTATGCATTGAGAGGGAGAGAGAGGGAGAGAGAGAAATGCATGCATTGAGAGAGAGATGCATGCATTGAGAGAGAGAGATACATGCATTGAGTGAAAGATGCATGCATTGAGAGAGAGATATGCATGCATGCATTGAGAGAGATGCATGCATTGAGAGAGAGAAGCATGCATTGAGAGAGAGAGATGCATGCATTGAGAGAGAGAGATACATGCATGCATTGAGAGAGAGAGATACATGCATGCATTGAGAGAGAGAGATGCATGCATGCATTGAGAGAGATGCATGCATTGAGAAAGAGAGAGATACATGCATTGAAATAGAGAGAGAGATACATGCATTGAGAGATAGATATATGCATTGAGAGAGAGAGAGAGGGAGAGAGATACATGCATTGAGAGAGAGAGAGAGATATATGCATAGAGAGAGAGAGATACATGCATTGAGAGAGAGAGAAATATGCATGTATTGAAAGAGAGGGATGCATGCATGCATTGAGAGAGTTGCATGTATTGAGAGAGAGATACATGAATTGAGATAGAGAGATACATGCATGCATTGAAAGAGATGCATGTATGCATTGAAAGAGATGCATGCATGCATTTAGAGAGAGATATGCATGCATTGATAGAGAGAGAGATGCAATGCATGCATGCATTGAGAGAGAGACATAAATGCATGTATTGAGAGAGAGAGAAGCATGCATTGAGAGAGAGATGCATGCATTGAGAGAGAGAGATACATGCATTGAGAGAGAGAGAGATGCATGCATTGAGAGAGAGAGAGAGAGAGAGATGCATGCATTGAGAGAGAGAGATGCATGCATTGAGAGATGCATCTATGCATTGAGAGAGAGATATGCATGCATGCATTGAGAGAGAGAGATACGTGCATTGAGAGAGAGAGAGAGAGAGATGCATGCATTGAGAGAAAGATGCATTCATTGAGAGAGAGATGCATACATTGAAATAGAGAGAGAGATGCATGCATTGAGAGATAGATCTATGCATTGAGAGGGAGAGAGAGGGAGAGAGAGAAATGCATGCATTGAGAGAGAGAGATGCATGCAGTGAGAGAGAGAGATACATGCATTGAGAGAAAGATGCATGCATTGAGAGAGAGATATGCATGCATGCATTGAGAGAGATGCATGCATTGAGAGAGAGAAGCATGCATTGAGAGAGAGAGATGCATGCATTGAGAGAGAGAGATACATGCATGCATTGAGAGAGAGAGATACATGCATGCATTGAGAGAGAGAGATGCATGCATGCATTGAGAGAGATGCATGCATTGAGAAAGAGAGAGATACATGCATATATTGAGAGAGAGGGAGATGCATGCGTAAATTGAGAGAGAGATGCATGGGCAGCACGGTGGCACAACTGGTAGAGCTGCTGCCTCTCAGTGAGAAGGTTGCCGGTTCAAATCCCGGTCCGGAGCCTTTCTGGGTGGAGTTTGCATGTTCTCCCTGTGCATGCGTGGGTTTCCTCCGGGTACTCCGGGTTCCTCCCACAGACCAAAAAACATGCTTGTTAGGCTGATTGGTGACTCTAAATAGACCCTAGGTGTGAGTGTGAGAGTGGATGGTTGTTTGGTGTGAGTGAGACAGGTCCCTCTTGTAAATGAGTCCCCGTGACTCAACGAGGCTAGCCTGTATAAATAAAGGTTGAATGAATGAATGAATGAATGCATGCATTGAGAGAGAGATGCATGCATGCATTGAGAGAGAGAGATGCATGCATTGAGTGAGAGATATATGCATGCATTGAGAGAAAGAGATGCATGCATTGAGTTAGACATGCATGCATTGAGAGAGAGAGATGCATTCATTGAAAGAGAGAGAGAGGGAGATGCATGCATTGAGAGAGAGATGCATGCATTGAGAGAGAGATAGGGAGAGAGAGATAGAAGAGGGAGATAGATGCATGCATTGAGAGACAAAGAGTGATGCATGCATGCATTGAGAGAGATAGAGATGCATTTATTGAGAGAGAGATGCATGCATTGAGAGAGAGATGCATGCATTAAGAGCTCTCTCTTAATGCATGCATTGAGAGAGATGCATGCATTGAGAGAGATAGATGCATGCATTGAGAGAGAGAAAGAGAGATGCATGCATTGAGAGACAAAGAGTGATGCATGCATGCATTGAGAGAGATAGAGATGCATTTATTGAGAGAGAGATGCATGCATTGAGAGAGAGATGCATGCATTAAGAGCTCTCTCTTAATGCATGCATTGAGAGAGATGCATGCATTGAGAGAGATAGATGCATGCATTGAGAGAGAGAAAGAGAGATGCATGCATTGAGAGAGAGATGCATGCATTGAGAGAAAGAGAGAGATGCATGCATGCATTTAGAGACAGAGAGCAAGAGAGATATGCATGCATGCATTGAGAGGGATACATGCATGAATGTATTGAGAGAGAGAGATGCATGCATTGAGAGAGATACATGCATTGAGAGAGAGAGATACATGCATTGAGAGAGAGATGCATGCATTGAGAGAGAGATACATGCATTGAGAGAGCGAGAGATGCATGCATTGAAAGAGAGAGAGATGCATGCATTGAGAGATAGATCTATGCATTGAGAGAGATATATGTATGCATGCATTGAGAGAGAGAGAGATGCATGCATTGAGAGAGAGATACAAGCATAAAGAGAGAGAGATGCATGCATTGAGAGAGCGAGAGATGCATGCATTGAAAGAGAGAGAGATGCATGCATTGAGAGATAGATCTATGCATTGAGAGAGATATGCATGCATGCATTGAGAGAGAGATACAAGCATTGAGAGAGAGATGCATGCATTGAGAGAGAGAGAGAGATGCATGCATTGAGAGAGAGATGCATTCATTGAGAGAGAGAGAGATGCATACATTGAAATAGAGAGAGATGCATGCATTGAGAGATAGATCTATGCATTGAGAGGGAGAGAGAGGGAGAGAGAGAAATGCATGCATTGAGAGAGAGAGAAAGAGATGCATGCATTGAGAGAGAGAGAGATACATGCATTGAGAGAAAGATGCATGCGTTGAGAGAGATATATGCATGCATTGAGAGAGAGAGAGAGATGCATGCATGCATTGAGAGAGTTGCATGCATTTAGAGAGAGATACATTCATTGAGAGAGATGCATGCATTGAGAGAGAGAGATGCATGCATTGAAAGAGAGAGAGGGAGATGCATGCATTGTGAGAGAGAGATGCATGCATTGAGAGAGAGAGGGAGAGAGAGATAGAAGAGAGAGATAGATGCATGCATTGAGAGACAGAGAGAGATGCATGCATGCATTGAGAGAGATAGAGATGCATTTATTGAGAGAGAGAGATACATGCAATAAGAGCTCTCTCTTAATGCATGCACTGAGAGAGATGATGCATTGAGAGAGCTGCATGCATTGAGAGAGAGATGCATGCATTGAGAGAGTGAGAGAGAGAGATGCATGCATTGAGAGATGCATGCATTGAGAGAGAGATGCATGCATTGAGAGAGACGCATGCATTGAAAGAGAGAGATGCATGCATTGAGAGATAGATCTATGCATTGAGAGAGATATATGCATGCATGCATTGAGAGAGAGAGATGCATGCATTGAGAGAAAGAGATGCATGCAATAAGAGCTCTCTCTTAATGCATGCACTGAGAGAGATGATACATTGAGAGAGCTGCATGCATTGAGAGAGATGTGCATGCATTGAAATAGAGAGAGATACATGCATTGAGAGATAGATCTATGCATTGAGAGAGTGGGAGAGAGATGCATGCATTGAGAGAGAGATGCATGCATTGAGAGAGAGATACATGCATTGAGAGAGAGAGATATATGCATGCATTGAGAGAGAGAGATACATGCATTGAGAGAGAGATGCATACATGCTGTCAAAGTATGCAGGACTTTTATGTTGAAAACAGACTGTGGCACTTTAGCAGGCCATTTTTCAAAACGCATACATCACAGAGCCACGGGCTGGAAGCCTCAATTGGGGCCAGATAAGTAAGTACAGACACCCACGCGTGCTCACCCTGGTCTGCTCAGAGCAGGGTGTAATAACACACTGTCAGTAACCCTAGATTAATTTAATTTTTATGAAATTTTAAACTCATAAGCAGAAAAACATGATGTGTGTTTTTTTATTTTTAGGCTTTGTTTGTATTTTGGTAAACTGTCTTTGAGTTATTGTATGACATTTTCAGTTAACCCTATGCTATAAGAAATATAAGATTGAGTCAGGCCTGCGCGTGCACAGCACCTGTGAGAAACACCGTAGTCTAAATAAAGTGGATACAACGCACGCAAATACACATGTATAAGGCCTCCAAAATCACGCTTACACTTGCTTCCCAATACATGAAAGAAGGCACAGTCTCACGGTCTCACACTCAGACGAACAGACTGCTAGACAAAGGTGGATTGAAGAGAAATTCAATTGATTGAACCAATCATGGTAAGAAGTTTAATTTTTCTTTAAGCAAAAGTTATAATTGCTGTAATCTGTTATGGAGAATGTTTAAACTCCTTTTATAGTAATTTCTATATAAATCAGAATGTGCTAAGCAGTGGTTTTCTAGTGAAGAAATGATTTAAGCTCTTTTTAAGTAGATAAATGTTATCTCTTTAATTGTTGTGGGTTCTTATGCAAAAATGAGTCAAGCTTTTTGGTGGTCCTTTTGTGCTGATTGCTGTGAGTTGCTGAAGAAAGAGTGTTTAAACTCCTTGTTGGTAAAGAAGGCAACATGCATACCTGTTTTCAAACAAATTAGAAAGTTTCTAGGTTGTGAGAAAGTGTTGATTCATTGGATTGAGAGGAAAAGGTGTTTTTCATGAAAAGAAACTGCAGGTTTCACTCACTCACACACCAGATAAAAAGTGATCTTCAGGAGAGTAAAAGTAGCAGGCTTATTTCCTCATAAGGAGCTAGCTGAACACGTAGTATCTAACTTTTTGTATGTCTTGCATGCTTTTTATAATAACTTATCTTTGTGTGTTAATTCTCTGGCTCTGCGGTTGTTAGTTTGCAGTGACCCAGGCCAGCAGCTCCACACACAAACTCCACAGACAGTGCAAAACAAGCTCTTATCAGAGCAAGTCTGCTCGTTTTCGCAGCTGCAGAAGGGTGAAGCTGTAGATGAGTTTGGAGTATTTTAAAATAAGTGACTCTATCATATAGAACTGATTTAGATAGAAGCCTTTTTATTTCTATTCTTTTATTATGCTTAAGCCTATGAGAAATGAGTGATTTATATGTTTTCTTTTATGGTTCACAGCAAACTAAAAAGAGTTTTCCACTGCTGATGGTTGAAAAATAGTTTTTGAATGTTACACAGCACGTTAAAAGGGTGTTTTTCCACAGTTTGAGGATCTAGGTGGAAGTTGAACTTGTTCTGACTGAAAAATTGGAACTTTGCCCAAATGACAGATGGGCATTAAGTCATTCTCATGTAGAGGGAGGGTGAGAGCTAAGAAAAAGATTATGTCATTGTTCAGCTGGGGCTGAGAGGAGGTGGAAAAAAGTTACCTCACCAATTACCAATAGAATTACAGAAAAATGACATGATGGTCTAAGAATAGTGGGGGTCAAACCCTTCTTGACTATAAATAAGGCTGGTGAACAAAGCTGAGTTGCTGAGTTTTTGGACTTCTAAAGAATTCTTGTGGATTTTACTGAACTCTCTGGAGCTGAAAAGAAGGAAATTGGATTTTCTGAAGAAGGGTTTTTCTTTTTGATCAACAAGGAATACCTTTTTGCCTCTCAGCCCAGATATTTCTATTTTTCTTCACAATTTGGACTGGCTTCAGAGATGGAATAAATTCCCTATTTTTTGGAAATCCCTTGTGGTACTTTCTGACAAGAAAAAGGTAGGATATATTCCCAGTTTTATCCACAACTAAATTTATATTAAATTATTAATAAACAGCAAAAAGCCTCCTACTCTATAAAGATTTTAAAATCAGTTGCAGGTTTTATTGATAAAGAATTAGAATAAAATCAAATTTAATATAACAGCAAAAAGCCTCCTCTATGAAGATTTTAAGATCAGCTGCAAGTTGTTGATGAAGAAAAGTAAATTTGGAAGAAAGCTCTGAGCGCCGACGGAGCGCTGACAGGCTGTTTACGTTGATTAGAACACGGTGTACCTTTTTATCTTCTACCCGTTAAGGAAGGGCCTCTTCAGCAGCACCGCAGAACCAAGGATGGATTAAAAGCTGCTTTTTTGTGGAATACTATTTTTCCTGATCTAAAAATATTTTTTGTGGAACAAAACAACATCTTTTGATAAGATTCAACAATAATTATGGAATACAATTTGCTGAGCTTCTGAAGTCATGAAGAATTATTTGAATTTGCTGGATACTTTAAGAAAATTTGATTAATTCAAAAAGAGTTTTTCTCCTGGACAAAAGGAGTGCTCTTTGCGGCTGCAGCGAGCTGAATGTTTGGAAAAATTTGGAAGATAAGGAGAACACAGTGTCCCTGTTCATCTTCTAACTGTCGCTGAAGGCCTCACGGCAGCTCGACTGAGCAATGATGGAATAAAAGCCGCTCTTTTGTGGAATACTATTTTTCCTGATCTAAAAATATTTTTGTTTTATAACAATTCTGTGGAATAAACCTCAATTAATGGATTAAACCAATTTTTTCCCTTCTGAATGAATTAGGGATATTTTCCTTTCTGTTCATAACAGATTAGAAGGAATTTAAAGAGAGTTTGTGCACCGAGAGTCGTGCTGCAGCGAGCTGAATGTTTGGAAAACAATCTTTGATGGATTAAAGCTGATTTTGCTGAATGGATCCTGGAGATTGGAAAAAAAGTTACTGTTTTGGGTCATCCGAGACCGACCCCGGAGCAGGATCTGCCCACTGAAGGCTGACTGACCTTGGACTGAGAACTGAGAAAACACGATGTACTCTTTATCTCCATCCTGCTGAAAGTACCTCATCAACTGGACAGAACCAAGAATTTTGTGGAAAAAACTACAAGCTTTGATGAATTAAAGCAGAGAGTCAGGAGTGCAGCGGGCGAGTTGTTTCTGTAAGTACACTATGTTCCAATTTTAGGCTCCGGCCGGCTAAGGAAGGCCTTGATCGTCAGCATCGCAGAACAACTGAATGGATTACAATATCTTTGAATGGATATAACACTTTTGTGGAATAATTAATTTTCCTAAAAGGATTAACAGATTTTTTATGGAATGCAACAGTTTTGATGGATTAAATTGGGATCTTTAACACAACAGAAATACCTGGAGGATTTTTATGTGGAATTACAACGAAGACTTATTCAGTCTGCTGGAGTGGATAAAAGCTGCTTTTGCTGAATGCAAGACCCCATCCAGCCTTGGAAAAACTGCTTGTTTTGTGCTAAGGAAATACCGCTATGAGAGTTTTGTTCATCAACACCGTACAACAGGTCTTGGATGGATTAAGGCCTGAGTTGCCGGTTCTTCCTTTCTGTTGGGATTATTAAACAGGACTCCCTGGTGGGATTAAACAAAGATTTGTCCAGTCTGCTGGAGTGCAGACTTTTGACTGGAATAGCAGGATCACCTAGGAGGTTTTTCTGTAGAAAAATAACAAGATTTCCTGATGGGATTATAAAACAAAGTTTCCTGGAGGATTAAAAACACAAGCTTTTCCTATGTGGGATTAAAACAAAGAAGATTTCTTCAATCTATTGGAGTGAAAATCCCTGACCGATCACAACGAGACTACATATGGGATTATAAAACAAGTTTTTCTGGTGGAAATAAAAACACAAGTTGGAACACAACAAAATTACCTGGATGAATTAAACATATTCAAT
>JBBPBX010040702.1:15065-29236 GCA_038048925.1 Garcialebias charrua
AGAGAGATATGCATGCATGCATTGAGAGAGATGCATGCATGCATTGACAGAGTGACATGCATGTATGTATTGAGAGAGAGAGAAACATGCATTGAGAGAGAGATGCATTCATTGACAGAGAGAGACACATGCATTGAGAGAGAGAGATGCATGCATTGAAAGAGAGAGAGATGCATGCATTGAGAGAGCAAGAGATGCATGCATTGAGAGAGAGAAAGATGCATGCATTTAGAGATGGATCTATGCATTGAGAGAGAGAGATACATGCATTGAAATAGAGAGAGATGCATGCATTAAGAGATAGATCTATGCATTGAGAGAGAGAGAGAGGGAGAGAGAGATGCATGCATTGAGAGAGAGATGCATGCATTGAGAGAGAGATATATGCATTGAGAGAGAGATACATGCATTGAGGGAGAGAGAGTGAGAGATACATGCATTGAGAGAGAGAGATACATGCATTGAGAGAGAGAGAAATATACATACATTGAGAGAGAGGGATGCATGCATGCATTGAGACAGTTGCATATATTGAGAGAGAGATGCATGCATTGAGAGAGATGCATGCATGCATTGAGAGAGAGATGCATGCATGCATTGAGAGAGAGATGCTTGCATAGAGAGAGAGAGATGCATGCATTGAGAGAGATACATGCATTGAGAGAGAGAGAGATGCATGCATTGAGAGAGACATATGCATGCATTTAGAGAGAGAGATACATGCATGCATTGAGAGAGATGCATGCATTGAGAGAGAGAGATGCATGCATGCATTGAGAGAGAGATGCATGCATGCATTGAGAGAGATATGTATGCATTGAGAGAGAGATACATGCATTGAGAGAGAGATACATGCATGCATTGAGAGAGAGATGCATGTATGCATTGAGAGAGAGATGCATGCATGCATTGAGAGAGAGATATGCATGCATTGAGAGAGAGAGATATGCATGCATTGAGAGAGAGATGCATGCATTGATAGAGAGATGCATGCATTGAGAGATATGCATGCATGCATTGTGAGATGCATGCATGCATTGAGAGAGAGATTTGCATGCATTGAGAGAGATAAAGATACATGCATGCATTGAGAGACAGAGAGCGAGAGATATGCATGCATGCAGTGAAAGAGATACATGCCTTGAGAGAGAAAGATGCATGCATGCATTGAGAGAGATGCATGAATGTATTGAAAGAGATGCATGCATGCATTGAGAGAGATATGTGCATGCATTGAGAGAGAGATGCATGCATGCATTGAGAGACAGAGAGCGAGAGAAATATGCATGCATGAATTGAGAGACATGCATGCATGTATTGAGAGAGAGAAGCATGCATTGAGAGAGAGATGCATGCATTGAGAGAGATATACATGCATTGAGAGAGAGAGATGCATGCATTGAGAGAGAGATTCATGCATTGAGAGAGCGAGAGATGCATGCATGCATTGAGAGAGTTGCATGCATTGAGAGAGATACATGCATTGAGAGAGAGATATGCATGCATGCATTGAGAGAGAGATGCATGCATTGAGAGAGAAATACAAGCATTTCATGTATCTCTCTATCTCTCTCTCAATGCATGCATCTCTATGCATGCATTGAGAAAGAGAGAGATGCATGAAATGAGAGAGATACATTCATTTAGAGAGAGAGAGAGAGATGCATACATTGAGAGAGAGATACATGCATTAAGAGATAGATCTATGAATTGAGAGAGAGAGAGAGAGGGGAGAGAGAGATGCATGCATTGAGAGAGAGATATATATGCATTGAGAGATAGATACATGCATTGAGAGAGATATGCATGCATTGCGAGAGAGAAAGATGCATGCATGCATTGAGAGACAGAGAGCGAGAGAGATATGCATGCATGCATTGAGAGAGAGACATGAATGCATGTATTGAGAGAGAGAGAGAAGCATGCATTGAGAGAGATACATGCATTGAGAGAGAGAGAGATACATGCATTGAGAGAGAGAGATTTATGCATTCAGAAAGAGAGATGCATGCATTGAGAGAGCGAGCGATGCATGATTGAAAGAGAGAGAGAGATGCATGCATTGAGAGATAGATCTATGCATTGAGAGAGAGATATGCATGCATGCATTGAGAGAGAGAGATGCATGCATTGAGAGAGATAGAGATACAAGCATTGAGAGAGAGATGCATGCATTGAGTGAGAGAGAGATTTATGCATTGAGAGAGAGAGATACATGCATTGAAATAGAGAGAGAGATACATGCATTAAGAGAAAGATCTATGCATTGAGAGAGAGAGAGGGAGAGTGAGATGCATGCATTGAGAGAGATATATGCATTGAGAGTGAGAGATACATGCATTGAGAGATACATGCAATGAGAGAGAGAAATATACATGCATTGAGAGAGAGGGAGGCATGCATGCATTGATAGAGTTGCTTGCATTGAGAGAGAGAGAGATGCATGCATTGAGAGAGATACATGCATGCATTGAGAGAGAGATGCATGCATGCATTGAGAGAGATGCATGCATTGAGAGAGAGAGAGATGCATGCATTAAGAGAGAGATACATGCATTGAGAGAGATGCATGCATTGAGAGAGATGCATGCATTGAGATATATATATATATATGCATGCATTGAGAGAGAAAGAGATGCATGCATGCATTGAGAGAGTTGCTTGCATTGAGAGAGAGATGCATGCATGCATTGAGAGAGAGAGAGAGATGTATGCATTGAGAGAGAGAGATACATGCATTGAGAGAGAGAGATACATGCATTGAGAGAGAGAGATGCATGCATTGAGAGAGAGAAGAATGCATTGAGAGAGCGAGAGATGCATGCATTGAAAGAGAGAGAGATGGCTGCATTGAGAGATAGATCTATGCATTGAGAGAGATATGCATTCATGCATTGAGAGAGAGAGATTCATGCATTGAGAGAGAGATACAAGCATTGTGAGAGAGATGCATGCATTGAGTGAGAGAGATGCATGCAATGAGAGAGAGATACATTCATTGAGAGAGAGAGATGCATACACTGAAATAGAGAGAGATACATGCATTAAGATATATATATATATGCATTGAGAGAGAGATAGAGGGAGAGAGAGAGATGCATGCATTGAGAGAGATGCATGCATTGAGAGAGATATATGCATTGAGAGAGAGATACATGCATTGAGAGAGAGAGATGCATGCATTGAGAGAGAGATACATGCATTGAGAGAGAGAGAAATATGCATGCATTGAGAGAAAGGGATGCATGTATGCATTGAGAGAGTTGCATTTATTGAGAGAGAGAGATGCATGCATTGAGAGAAAGAGATGCATGCATGCACTGAGAGAGATGCATGCATGCATTGAGAGAGAGATGTGCATGCATTGAGAGAGAAAGAGATGCATGCATTGAGAAAGAGATGCATGCATTGAGAGAGAGATGCATGCATGCATTTAGAGAGATACATACATGCATTGAGAGAGATATGCATGCATTGAGAGACAGAGAGCAAGAGAGATATGCATGCATGCATTGAGAGAGAGATGCATGCATTGAGAGAGAAATGCATGCATGCATCGAGAGAGATGCATGCATGCATTGAGAGAGATGCATGCATGCATTGAGAGAGATATGCATGCATTGAGAGAGAGAGAGATGCATGCATGCATTGAGAGACAGAGAGCTAAAGAGATATGCATGCATGCATGCATTGACAGAGTGACATGCATGCATGTATTGAGAGAGAGAGAGAAACATGCATTGAGAGAGATGCATGCATTGAGAGAGATACATGTATTGAGAGAGATATGCATGCATTGAGAGAGCGAGAGATCATGCATTGAAAGAGAGAGAGAGATGCATGCATTTAGAGATAGATCTATGCATTAAGAGAGAGAGATACATGCATTGAAATAGAGAGAGATGCATGCATTAAGAGATAGATCTATGCATTGAGAGAGAGAGAGAGAGAGAGAGAGGGAGAGAGAGATGCATGCATTGAGAGAGATATATATGCATTGAGAGAGAGATACATGCATTGAGGGAGAGAGTGAGAGATGCATGCATTGAGAGAGAGATACATGCATTGAGAGAGAGAGAAATATACATACATTGAGAGAGAGGGATGCATGCATGCATTGAGACAGTTGCATATATTGAGAGAGATGCATGCATTGAGAGAGATGCATGCATGCATTGAGAGAGAGATGCATGCATGCATTGAGAGAGAGATGCTTGCATTGAGAGAGAGAGATGCATGCATTGAGAGAGATACATGCATTGAGAGAGAGATGCATGCATTGAGAGAGATATATGCATGCATTTAGAGAGAGAGATACATGCATGCATCGAGAGAGATGCATGCATGCATTGAGAGAGATGCATGCATGCATTGAGAGAGAGATATATGCATGCATTGAGAGAGAGAGAGATGCATGCATTGAGAGACAGAGAGCTAGAGAGATATGCATGCATGCATTGACAGAGTGACATGCATGCATGTATTGAGAGAGAGAGAAACATGCATTGAGAGAGATGCATGCATTGAGAGAGAGAGATACATGCATTGAGAGGGAGATATGCATGCATTGAAAGAGAGAGAAATGCATGCATTGAGAGAGCGAGAGATCCATGCATTGAAAGAGAGAGAGAGATGCATGCATTTAGAGATAGATCTATGCATTGAGAGAGAGAGATACATGCATTGAAATAGAGAGAGATGCATGCATTAAGAGATAGATCTATGCATTGAGAGAGAGAGGGAGAGAGAGAGAGAGGGAGAGAGAGATGCATGCATTGAGAGAGATATATGCATTGAGAGAGAGATACATGCATTGAGGGAGAGAGAGAGATGCATGCATTGAGAGAGATATATGCATGCATTTAGAGAGAGAGATACATGCATGCATTGAGAGAGATGCATGCATTGAGAGAGAGAGATGCATGCATGCATTGAGAGAGAGATGCATGCATGCATTGAGAGAGATATGTATGCATTGAGAGAGAGATACATGCATTGAGAGAGAGAGATACATGCATGCATTGAGAGAGAGATGCATGTATGCATTGAGAGAGAGATGCATGCATGCATTGAGAGAGAGATATGCATGCATTGAGAGAGAGAGAGATGTGCATGCATTGAGAGAGATGCATGCATTGATAGAGAGATGCATGCATGCATTGAGAGAGATGCATGCATGCATTGAGAGATGCATGCATGCATTGAGAGAGAGATTTTTATGCATTGAGAGAGAGAAAGATACATGCATGCATTGAGAGAGAGATACAAGCATTGAGAGAGAGAGATGCATGCATTGAGAGAGCGAGAGATGCATGCATTGAAAGAGAGAGAGATGCATGCATTGAGAGATAGATCTATGCATTGAGAGAGATATGCATGCATGCATTGAGAGTGAGAGAGATACATGCATTGAGAGAGAGATACAAGCATTGAGAGAGAGAGATGCATGCATTGAGAGAGAGAGAGATGCATGCATTGAGAGAGAGAGAGATGCATACATTGAAATAGAGAGAGATACATGCATTGAGAGATAGATCTATGCATTGAGAGGGAGAGAGAGGGAGAGAGAGAAATGCATGCATTGAGAGAGAGAGAAAGAGATACATGCATTGAGAGAAAGATGAATGCATTGAGAGAGAGATATGCATGCATGCATTGAGAGAGATGCATGCATTGAGAGAGAGATGCATGCATTGAGAGAGAGAGATACATGCATTGAGAGAGAGAGATACATGCATGCATTGAGAGAGAGAGATGCATGCATGCATTAAGAGAGATGCATGCATTGAGAAAGAGAGAGATGCATGCATATGTTGAGAGAGAGGGAGATGCATGCATAAATTGAGAGAGATGCATGCATGCATTGAGAGAGAGATGCATGCATGCATTGAGAGAGCGATGCATGCATTGAGTGAGATATATGCATGCATTGAGAGAGAGAGAGAGATACATGCATTGAGCGAGAGATGCATGCATTGAGAGAAAGGGATGCATTAATTGAAAGAGAGAGGGAGATGCATGCATTGAGAGAGAAATAGGGAGAGAGAGAAATAGGGAGAGAGAGATAGAAGAGAGAGATAGATGCATGCATTGAGAGACGGAGAGAGATGAATGCATGCATTGAGAGAGATAGAGATGCATTTATTGAGAGAGAGAGAGAGAGATGCATGCATTGAGAGAGAGATGCATGCATTAAGAGGTACATTTTCATCTTTAAATCACTTCTTGGTCTGCTGCCCTCATACATCTCCTCCTACATGTCTTTGCGTGAGTGCAGCTACAGTGTGCGCTCTCAGGACATGATTACCTGCAGTGTTCCGTCAGTGAGGACTGAACTTGGAAAAAGGGCCTTCTCCTACTCTGCTCCTGCTTCATGGAATATCTTACAAAAAGATCTGAAGCTCTCGACCTTGACTTCTCTAAATGGTTTTCAGAATCTGTTGGAATCCTGGCAAAAACCAATGCAGATTTGTTCCTGTCTTTGATTTTATACGTCTACCTTATAATGTTTTGCTAGTTTTTTGATACTTTGTTAAAAAAAAATATTTTGTTTTTTTCTCTCTTTTTGTTTTCTATTGTTTATTGTTTGTTTGTTTATTGTTTAATGAAATTCTATCACTGCTGTTCATTGTTCTTTAGTTTTAGCAGGTCGCTTTCGTAAATGAGCCCATGAGGTTCAAAAGATTTACCTGACTAAATAAAGGTTGAATGAATGAAAAAAAAGAGCTCTCTCTTAATGCATGCATTGAGAGAGATCTATGCATTGAGAGAGATGCATGCATTGAGAGATATAGATGCATGCATTGAGAGAGAGAGAAAGAGAGATGCATGCATTGAGAGAGAGATGCATGCATTGAGAGAGAGAGATGCATGCATGCATTGAGAGACAGAGATCAAGAGAGAAATGCATGCATGCATTGAGAGGGATACATGCATGCATGTATTGAGAGAGAGAGTGAAGCATGCGATGAGAGAGAGATGCATGCATTGAGAGAGAGATACATGCATTGAGAGAGAGAGATACATGCATTGAGAGAGAGATACATGCATTGAGAGAGCGAGAGATGCATGCATTGAAAGAGAGAGAGATGCATGCATTGAGAGAGAGATGCATGCATTGAGAGATAGATCTATGCATTGTAAGAGAGATATATGTATGCATGCATTGAGAGAGAGATGCATGCATTGAGAGAGAGAGAGATGCATGCATTGAGAAAGAGAGAGAGATGCATGTATTGAGAGAGAGATGTATGCATTGAAATAGAGAGATACATGCATTGAGAGATGATATATGCATTGAGAGAGAGAGAAGGAGAGAGAGAGATGCATGCATTGAGAGAGAGAGATGTATATATGCATTGAGAGAGATACATGCTTTGAGAGAGAAATATGCATGCATTGAGAGAGAGGGATGCATGCATGCATTGAGAGAGTTGCATGCATTGACAGAGAGATACATGCATTGAGAGAGATAGAGAAATATGCATGCATTGAGAGAGAGGGATGCATGTATGCAATGAGAGAGTTGCATGCATCGAGAGAGAGTTACATGCATTGAGAGAGATACATGCATGCATTGAGAGAGAGATGCATGTATGCATTGAGAGAGAGATGCATGCATGCATTGAGAGAGATATGCATGCATTGAGAGAGAGATATGCATGCATTGAGAGAGAGATGCATGCATTGATAGAGAGATGCATGCATGCATTGAGAGAGAGATGCATGCATGCATTGAGAGAGAGATATGCATGCATTGAGAGAGAGATGCATGCATTGATAGAGAGATGCATGCATGCATTGAGAGATGCATGCATGCATTGAGAGATGCATACATGCATTGAGAGAGAGATATGCATGCATTGAGAGAGAGAAAGATGCATGCATGCATTGAGAGACAGAGAGCGAGAGATATGCATGCATGCATTGAGAGAGAGATACATGCCTTGAGAGAGAAAGATGCATGCATGCATTGAGAGAGATGAATGAATGCATTGAAAGAGATGCATGCATGCATTGAGAGAGATATGTGCATGCATTGAGAGAGAGATGCATGCATGCATTGAGAGACAGAGAGCGAGAGAAATATGCATGCATGAATTGAGAGACATGCATGCATGTATTGAGAGAGAGAAGCATGCATTGAGAGAGAGATGCATGCATTGAGAGAGAGATACATGCATTGAGAGAGAGAGATGCATGCATGCATTGAGAGAGTTTCATGCATTGAGAGAGAGAGATGCATGCATTGAGAGAGAGATATGCATGCATGCATTGAGAGAGAGAGATGCATGCATTGAGAGAGAAATACAAGCATTTCATGTATCTCTCTATCTCTTTCTCAATTCATGCATCTCTATGCATGCATTGAGAAAGAGAGAGATGCATGAAATGAGAGAGATACATTCATTTAGAGAGAGAGAGAGATGCATACATTGAGAGAGAGAGATACATGCATTAAGAGATAGATCTATGAATTGAGAGAGAGAGAGAGGGAGAGAGAGATGCATGCATTGAGAGAGAGATATATATGCATTGAGAGATAGATACATGCATTGAGAGAGATATGCATGCATTGCAAGAGAGAGAGATGCATGCATGCATTGAGAGACAGAGAGCGAGAGAGATATGCATGCATGCATTGAGAGAGAGACATGCATGCATGTATTGAGAGAGAGAGAGAGAAGCATGCATTGAGAGAGATACATGCACTGAGAGAGAGATACATGCATTGAGAGAGAGAGATTTATGCATTGAGAAAGAGAGATGCATGCATTGAGAGAGCGAGCGATGCATGCATTGAAAGAGAGAGAGATGCATGCATTGAGAGATAGATCTATGCATTGAGAGAGAGATATGCATGCATGCATTGAGAGAGAGAGATGCATGCATTGAGAGAGAGAGAGAGAGATACAAGCATTGAGAGAGAGATGCATGCATTGAGAGATAGAGATTTATGCATTGAGAGAGAGAGATACATGCATTGAAATAGAGAGAGAGATGCATGCATTAAGAGATAGATCTATGCATTGATAGAGAGAGAGGGAGAGAGAGATGCATGCATTGAGAGAGAGAGATATATGCATTGAGATTGAGAGATACATGCATTGAGAGATACATGCAATGAGAGAGAGAAATATACATGCATTGAGAGAGGGATGCATGCATGCATTGATAGAGTTGCTTGCATTGAGAGAGATACATGCATGCATTGAGAGAGAGATGCATGCATTGAGAGAGAGAGAGATGCATGCATGCATTGAGAGAGTTTCATGCATTGAGAGAGAGAGATGCATGCATTGAGAGAGAGATATGCATGCATGCATTGAGAGAGAGAGATGCATGCATTGAGAGAGAAATACAAGCATTTCATGTATGTATCTATCTCTCTCAATTCATGCATCTCTATGCATGCATTGAGAAAGAGAGAGATGCATGAAATGAGAGAGATACATTCATTTAGAGAGAGAGAGAGATGCATACATTGAGAGAGAGAGATACATGCATTAGGAGATAGATCTATGAATTGAGAGAAAGAGAGAGAGAGGGAGAGAGAGATGCATGCATTGAGAGAGAGATATATATGCATTGAGAGAGATATACATGCATTGCGAGAGAGAGAGAGATGCATGCATGCATTGAGAGACAGAGAGCGAGAGAGATATGCATGCATGCATTGAGAGAGAGAGACATGCATGCATGTATTGAGAGAGAGAGAGAGAAGCATGCATTGAGAGAGATACATGCACTGAGAGAGAGAGAGATACATGCATTGAGAGAGAGAGATTTATGCATTGAGAAAGAGAGATGCATGCATTGAGAGAGCGAGCGATGCATGCATTGAAAGAGAGAGAGAGATGCATGCATTGAGAGATAGATCTATGCATTGAGAGAGAGATATGCATGCATGCATTGAGAGAGAGAGATGCATGCATTGAGAGAGAGAGATACAAGCATTGAGAGATTTATGCATTGAGAGAGAGATACATGCATTGAAATAGAGAGAGAGATGCATGCATTAAGAGATAGATCTATGCATTGATAGAGAGAGAGAGAGAGAGAGAGAGAGATGCATGCATTGAGAGAGAGATATATGCATTGAGATTGAGAGATACATGCATTGAGAGATACATGCAATGAGAGAGAGAAATATACATGCATTGAGAGAGGGATGCATGCATGCATTGATAGAGTTGCTTGCATTGAGAGAGAGAGAGAGATACATGCATTGAGAGAGATACATGCATGCATTGAGAGAGAGATGCATGCATTGAGAGAGAAATACAAGCATTTCATGTATCTCTCTATCTCTCTCTCAATTCATGCATCTCTATGCATGCATTGAGAAAGAGAGAGATGCATGAAATGAGAGAGATACATTCATTTAGAGAGAGAGAGATGCATACATTGAGAGAGAGATACATGCATTAAGAGATAGATCTATGAATTGAGAGAGAGAGAGAGAGAGAGAGGGAGAGAGAGATGCATGCATTGAGAGAGAGATATATATGCATTGAGAGATAGATACATGCATTGAGAGAGATATGCATGCATTGCGAGAGAGAGAGATGCATGCATGCATTGAGAGACAGAGAGCGAGAGAGATATGCATGCATGCATTGAGAGAGAGACATGCATGCATGTATTGAGAGAGAGAGAGAGAAGCATGCATTGAGAGAGATACATGCACTGAGAGAGAGAGAGATACATGCATTGAGAGAGAGAGATTTATGCATTGAGAAAGAGAGATGTATGCATTGAGAGAGAGAGCGATGCATGCATTGAAAGAGAGAGAGAGATGCATGCATTGAGAGATAGATCTATGCATTGAGAGAGAGATATGCATGCATGCATTGAGAGAGAGAGATGCATGCATTGAGAGAGAGAGATACAAGCATTGAGAGAGATGCATGCATTGAGAGAGAGAGAGATTTATGCATTGAGAGAGAGAGATACATGCATTGAAATAGAGAGAGATGCATGCATTAAGAGATAGATCTATGCATTGATAGAGAGAGAGAGAGAGAGAGAGAGGGAGAGAGAGATGCATGCATTGAGAGAGAGATATATGCATTGAGATTGAGAGATACATGCATTGAGAGATACATGCAATGAGAGAGAGAAATATACATGCATTGAGAGAGGGATGCATGCATGCATTGATAGAGTTGCTTGCATTGAGAGAGAGAGAGAGATACATGCATTGAGAGAGATACATGCATGCATTGAGAGAGATGCATGCATTGAGAGAGAGAGAGATGCATGCATTAAGAGAGAGATACATGCATTGAGAGAGATTCATGCATTGAGAGAGAGATGCATGCATTGAGAGAGATATATATAAATGCATGCATTGAGAGAGAAAGAGATGCATGCATGCATTGAGAGAGAGAGAGAGATGCATGCATTGAGAGAGATACATGCATTGAGAGAGAGAGAGATGCATGCATTGAGAGAGAGATGCATGCATTGAGAGAGATGAATGCATTGAGAGAGCGAGAGATGCATACATTGAAAGAGAGTGAGATGGCTGCATTGAGAGATAGATCTATGCATTGAGAGAGAGATATGCATGCATGCATTGAGAGAGAGAGATTCATGCATTGAGAGAGAGATACAAGCATTGAGAGAGAGAGAGATGCATGCATTGAGAGAGAGAGATGCATGCAATGAGAGAGATACATTCATTGAGAGAGAGATGCATACATTGAAATAGAGAGAGATACATGCATTAAGAAATATATCTATGCATTGAGAGAGAGATAGAGGGAGAGAGAGAGATGCATGCATTGAGAGAGATATATGCATTGAGAGAGAGAGATACATGCATTGAGAGAGAGAGAGATGCATGCATTGAGAGAGAGATACATGCATTGAGAGAGAGAGAAATATGCATGCATTGAGAGAAAGGGATGCATGTATGCATTGAGAGAGTTGCATGCATGCATTGAGAGAGAGAGAGATGCATGCATTGAGAGAGAAAGAGATGCATGCATTGAGAGAGATGCATGCATTGAGAAAGAGATGCATGCATTGAGAGAGAGATGCATGCATGCATTGAGAGAGATGCATGCACTGAGAGAGAGAGAGATACATGCATTGAGAGAGAGAGATTTATGCATTGAGAAA
The DNA here is from genome assembly GCA_038048925.1 of Garcialebias charrua. NCBI lineage: Eukaryota > Metazoa > Chordata > Actinopteri > Cyprinodontiformes > Rivulidae > Garcialebias > Garcialebias charrua. The sequence goes on from JBBPBX010040702.1 coordinate 27,195, forward strand.
GAGAGATGCATGCATTGAGAGAGCGAGCGATGCATGCATTGAAAGAGAGAGAGAGATGCATGCATTGAGAGATAGATCTATACATTGAGAGAGAGATATATATGCATGCATTGAGAGAGAGAGATGCATGCATGCATTGAGAGACAGAGAGCGAGAGAGATATACATGCATGCATTGAGAGAGATGCATGCATTGAGAGAGAAATGCATGCATGCATCGAGAGAGATGCATGCATGCATTGAGAGAGATGCATGCATGCATTGAGAGAGAGATATGCATGCATGCATTGAGAGAGATGCATGCATGCATTGACAGAGTGACATGCATGTATGTATTGAGAGAGAGAGAAACATGCATTGAGAGAGAGATGCATTCATTGACAGAGAGAGATACATGCATTGAGAGAGAGAGATGCATGCATTGAAAGAGAGAGAGATGCATGCATTGAGAGAGCGAGAGATCCATGCATTGAAAGAGAGAAAGATGCATGCATTTAGAGATGGATCTATGCATTGAGAGAGAGAGATACATGCATTGAAATAGAGAGAGATGCATGCATTAAGAGATAGATCTATGCATTGAGAGAGAGAGAGAGGGAGAGAGAGATGCATGCATTGAGAGAGAGATGCATGCATTGAGAGAGAGATATATGCATTGAGAGAGAGATACATGCATTGAGGGAGAGAGAGTGAGAGATACATGCATTGAGAGAGAGAGATACATGCATTGAGAGAGAGAGAAATATACATACATTGAGAGAGAGGGATGCATGCATGCATTGAGACAGTTGCATATATTGAGAGAGAGATGCATGCATTGAGAGAGATGCATGCATGCATTGAGAGAGAGATGCATGCATGCATTGAGAGAGAGATGCTTGCATAGAGAGAGAGAGATGCATGCATTGAGAGAGATACATGCATTGAGAGAGAGAGAGATGCATGCATTGAGAGAGACATATGCATGCATTTAGAGAGAGAGAGACATGCATGCATTGAGAGAGATGCATGCATTGAGAGAGAGAGATGCATGCATGCATTGAGAGAGAGATGCATGCATGCATTGAGAGAGATATGTATGCATTGAGAGAGAGATACATGCATTGAGAGAGAGATACATGCATGCATTGAGAGAGAGATGCATGTATGCATTGAGAGAGAGATGCATGCATGCATTGAGAGAGAGATATGCATGCATTGAGAGAGAGAGATATGCATGCATTGAGAGAGAGATGCATGCATTGATAGAGAGATGCATGCATTGAGAGATATGCATGCATGCATTGTGAGATGCATGCATGCATTGAGAGAGAGATTTGCATGCATTGAGAGAGATAAAGATACATGCATGCATTGAGAGACAGAGAGCGAGAGATATGCATGCATGCAGTGAAAGAGATACATGCCTTGAGAGAGAAAGATGCATGCATGCATTGAGAGAGAGAGATACAAGCATTGAGAGATTTATGCATTGAGAGAGAGATACATGCATTGAAATAGAGAGAGAGATGCATGCATTAAGAGATAGATATATGCATTGATAGAGAGAGAGAGAGAGAGAGAGATGCATGCATTGAGAGAGAGATATATGCATTGAGATTGAGAGATACATGCATTGAGAGATACATGCAATGAGAGAGAGAAATATACATGCATTGAGAGAGGGATGCATGCATGCATTGATAGAGTTGCTTGCATTGAGAGAGAGAGAGAGATACATGCATTGAGAGAGATACATGCATGCATTGAGAGAGAGATGCATGCATTGAGAGAGAAATACAAGCATTTCATGTATCTCTCTATCTCTCTCTCAATTCATGCATCTCTATGCATGCATTGAGAAAGAGAGAGATGCATGAAATGAGAGAGATACATTCATTTAGAGAGAGAGAGATGCATACATTGAGAGAGAGATACATGCATTAAGAGATAGATCTATGAATTGAGAGAGAGAGAGAGAGAGAGAGGGAGAGAGAGATGCATGCATTGAGAGAGAGATATATATGCATTGAGAGATAGATACATGCATTGAGAGAGATATGC
>JBBPBX010040703.1:15464-29235 GCA_038048925.1 Garcialebias charrua
GTCCAAGTGTGAACTGTGTCACAGAGTAAACACAATAAAAACATGTATTATCTGCAGCATTGTTCATTAAAATGACTCAACACTATTAATGTATTACAGAAAATATACATACAGTACGCACACTTAATGATATTGTAGACCATTGCATTAGGTAATACATTCAGCAAGTACTTTTACTTTAATACTTTAAGTATTTTTAAAAGCAAGTACTTATTTACTTTTACTTAAGTAAAAACATTAATATATGGTACTTCTACTTTTACTAGAGTACATTTTTGTCTGTTTATTTGTACTTTTACTTAAGTACAGTATTTGAGTACTTTCTCCACCACTGACTGATGAACAAGTCCTCAAAGAATTGTCAAAGTCAAAGTCAACTTTATTGTCAGAACTGCAATATGTACAGGACATACACAGGACCGAAATGGTTGTGAGATGATCTCTAGGTTCATTGATGACATTTCTTGACCAACATACAAAAAGAAAAGACCCATTACAGTATATCTATGGGAAGGACTGTAGTCTGGTAACCCTCTGAGGCACAGACCCCCCCACCCCACTCCATAGTGTGACTCAGCACAGAAACAAAGAAGCAGGGGGTCAAAAAATCCCCTGCCTTCCACAACCCACTCAAACCATGTGGGAAAAGGGGAAAATGTCTCCTATATTTAACCTCCAGGTGTCTGTGCTGTGTTAGTATCTGAGTCATCTGCAGCTGGCTGCTAGATGGCTTATCTATAAGTAAAAAATAAAAAGGTTGTCCCGTTTCTTGAGGTTGGCTGGGGGCTTTTAGCAGACTTGGAAAAAAGCTGAGCGTCAGCGACTTTCATGCTCCACAGCTCTCTCCATTAAATCTGCATGAGGTCAAACAACGTATATTTCATCTGCAATTAAAAGCCCAGGGAAACCATAGTGCTATGACAGAACAGCACTGTAAATCTAAGGCCTTTATGAAAGGTAAAACATCCTTCCTATCAATACACTTAAGTTCTTAAAGGGATAGATCAGATATTTCAAAGTGTGGTTCTGTGGAGATGTTATGCACCACCATTAATAACTTATGCTGGTTGTATACTCTGCAAAAAGATAAGAAATCTGCTCACTCTGACATAGTGGAGAGACATTCTTTTCCACAAGGACCATTTATACTCCATGAAATTGCTGATCTCCAGGAAGCCGCTCCCCTTGCAGCGAGCCATTGTGGGACGCAGACAGAAACACACAGGAACAATTTCTGGAAAGGTTAGTCTGTTTCTAATGTTGATAGCAAAAATGTTTTTCGTTTACACTGAAATGCTGTGTTCTTTGAATCTTCTGTTGTTTCCATGCCAGGCCACTAGCTGGCACTATGGTTTTGGTATTTCAACAACACGGGCAGACCTTGGTTAGCACTGTTGCCTCACAGCAAGAAGGTCCTGGTTCAATCCCCGGTTGGACCCGGGGTCTTTCTGTGTGGAGTTTGCATGTTCTTCTTGTGCTTGTGTGGGTTTTCTCCGGGTACTCCAGTTTCCTCCCACAGACCAAAAACATGCTGCCTTCAGGCCCAGGCCTCCCTTGCAAAAGAGATCTGTGATCTCAATGAGATTTGCCTGGTTAAATAAAGGTTAATTAATAAATTTCAGTCTCAAGAATGGAAACAGATCTAGTTAACACACAAATGTTCATTTGGACGAAGGGTGAGGATGGGTCTAGATCAGACCTGGGCATTGTAAGGCCCCAGGGCCACATGTGGCCCTTTGGTTGACTCTGACCGGCCCCCGTAAGGGGAGTTACAACAAAAAAAAGTTTCTAATTTTACCTCATTTGTGAACTGCATTGCTTTAATTTTGATGTCTTTTTAAAATTCACGTACAAAATGATGCAATATGTAAATCAAGACATGCGCAATGTGCATTATTGCATTGTTGTCAAGTCACAAGACAACGTTAGCCCTCAAAAATGTCCACTCATGCTTTTTATTTTGTTGATTAATCATAACTAATAATTTTACCAGTTTGTCTAAACAATGATATTTACTGCTTTTAATAAAGAAATACTATTAATATGCAGTATTGAATTATGTCATTTCGCCCGGCCCCCCACAATATTTTCTATTTCTCATGTGGCCCCATGGAAAAAATAATTGCCCACCCCTGGTCTAGATGATGAAAAGGGTCAGAGGAAACAACAGCACTCTTCTATCCACCATTGTTGCTGTTGTTCATTTACTTGCGCAAGCACAAAAAAAATATTGTCAGCAGCTCTCTGTAGTTCACAAGTTCACACCAATGCTGGTTTTCAGTCAGTTCGGCATACATGTCAGCATACAGCTACTGTATTTTCCGCCGTACACATCACGCCGCCTTATAAGTCACATCAGTCCGAATATGTCTAATACAGTGGAAAAATTCATAAATAAGTTGCATCACGTCTACTATGCGTCACCGCTGACGCGTTGCGTTTGTCACGTGTCACAGCCGACAACCCGGAAATGTGGGCCGATGTACCAAAAATCGATTGGCTGCCAAATGGCAGCCGTGGGAGCGTGCACGGGACTTTAACAAGAATTTAACAGGATTAACATTTAAAAACAATTATTAATTTGCTCAGAAATATATGTAAAGATGCATCTCAGTCTAACTTTTCCTTAATAAAAACACTTCAGTGGTCAAATTAGCTGCATTTCGCCTGGGCGGCAAAGCAAAATGAAGCTGATTTGACAGTTGCTCCAGACTGATGACAGTGGCAGTCTGTGGCAAGCAGATTGTGTCATTAATAGACACTTTTAAGTTAACTATTACATGATACAACGGCATGCCTTACTACTCGAGTGCCATCTAGTGGCTGAAAATGGTAGCGTTCAATTTTTTTCAGTCAGAATGTATGAAAACGGTCATATCTCAGCCAAAAATTGGTTTAGAAATATGGGAAAAATCCATAAATACGTTACTTTGGCGTATAAGTCATAGGGTATGCACATTATGCAAAAATACTGTGACTTGTACTGTGAAAAATATGGTAGTTAATACATAATCGTGCACTTGTGTAAGGTCTTGGTTTAAATTTAGGAAAAGAGGTCTCGGGTTAGTTTTAGGAATGCTGACCTGAAAGATACATCCGTAGGTTTGTGCTACACGTATTGCGATCTGACAGTGTATGCTGGCCTGACAGAACACCGGGCGTTTCTGAAAACATCCACTCTGAGACCTGCATTCAAAAAGCTTTGGTGTCAGAGAAAACTGTCAGCTGTTGACGTTGTAGGAGGTGGTGAAGAGACGACACAGGAGACGGGATGCAGTTCTTCACTTTAATCAACTCCTACTACAAACTGGCGGGAAAACCACCCAACACCGCCTTATATACCAACACAACATCCGGTCCTCTGGACCTTTCACAATAAAAGCATCCTGTAACACATTCGGTCCACTGGGTGTGAGTAGAGCCCCCTAGTGGTCCACCACACACGCCCCCCCAGAACACCCAGTAAGGTCCATCACTAGTCCCGCATTTTAGGTTTGATTAACCGACCAGAACGGCTGAACCTGGGCCCTGCAGAACCAGTCTGATGAAGCGGAGGGCTCCGAGGAGGGCCTGCAGAAGATTCGGGCTCCAATGGACGTTGAGAGTCTCTGGCAGGGGGACAGCAGTCCGTTAACAATGTGGATGGAGGTCTGCCCCTGCGAGGAGCCTGGGCCGTAACAACCTGATCATCTGACATAACATGAGCTGGTTTAAGCCTATCGATACAGACAGTCTCAGTACGACCCCCTAAATCTAAAAGGAAATGTTTTGGACCTGGTTGAAGAACCCGAAACGGTCCATCATACAAAGGCTGTAGTGGTGTCCTGTGTGCATTGTGTTTGACAAAAACAAATTTAGAGGACTCCAGACTCTTAGGGACAAATGACTGCGGTAAACAATGGTGTACCGGGCCGGGGACACGAAAAGGGGCCTCCTGAGGTGAAAAATGGAGCAACGGTGGAGCAAACTGTGGTGAGGGTACCTCAGGTAAAAACTCACCGGGGACGCGCACAGGTTGACCGAAAACCAGTTCAGCCGGGGAAGAGCTCAGGTCCTCTTTGGTTGCGGTACGTAAACCCAACAAAACCCAGGGAAGACGGTCAATCCAGTTGTCACCGGTCAATGCAGCACGCAGTGCAGCTTTCAATGATCTGTGAAACCGTTCACACAAACCATTAGCTTGGGGGTTGTAAGCGGTGGTCCTGTGAACGTTAGTCCCCAGACTCTTGGCCATGGTAGACCAAAGTTCAGAAACAAACTGCGGGCCCCGGTCTGATGTAATGTCTGAAGGGGGGCCAAAACGCGCCACCCAGGTAGACAAAAATGCCCGGGCCACCACTGCAGATGTCGTGGATGTCAAAGGAACCACCTCAGGCCACCTGGTGGTCCGGTCTATCATAGTCAGCAGATGAGTAAAACCTTGTGATGGAGGCAGAGGGCCCACCAGGTCTACGTGCACATGATCAAACCGCCGACCTGGGATGGAGAAGGGTTCCAAAGGTGCTTTGGTGTGCCTGTTAACCTTAGCGCGCTGGCATGGGACACACGCTGCTGCCCACTCCTTAACTGCTTTACGCAGACCGGGCCAAACAAACTTTGAACTGACCAGTTTCACCGAGGCTCTAACACCTGGATGAGAAAGGGAATGTAAGGAGTCAAAAACGCGGCGTCGCCATGAAACTGGAACCAGGGGGCGGGGCCTGCCAGTAGAAACATCACAGAGCAGGAGGGGACCTCCGTCATTCACCTGCCGTTCCTCCAACTCGAGGCCCGTGGGCCCGGACTGGAGCTCGAGTATTTCTGCGTCGCTACGTTGGTCCGCAGCCATAGCAGAAAAATCGATGCCAACGTATACGGGAGAGATCAGCACCCGGGAGAGACAGTCGGCCACCACGTTGGATTTTCCAGCCACATGCTGAATGTCTGTAGTAAATTCAGACACCGCTGCGAGGTGGCGTTGCTGGCGAGCAGACCAGGGGTCAGAAATTTTTGACATCGCAAACACCAAGGGTTTGTGGTCAACATATGCAGTGAACCGGCGGCCCTCCAGGAAAAACCTGAAATGGCGTGTGGCCAGGTAAAGCGCCAGCAACTCTCTGTCAAAAACACTGTATTTCAGCTCATTGTCCCGCAGCGTACGGCTGAAAAATGCAAGCGGCTGCCAAACCCCGGAAACCTGCTGTTCTAACACAGCCCCCACCGCAACATCAGATGCGTCGGTTGTTAAAGCTATTTGCGCCGCTGGGGATGGATGGGCCAAAAGGGCAGCAGTGGCCAGTGCAGCTTTAGCATCACCAAATGCCTGTAGGCGTTCTGGTGTCCAGTCAACACTGTCGTTGGGCTTTTTCTTTTTCAGCGCTCCATAGAGCGGACGCAGCAGTTGTGCTGCCCTGGGGAGGAAACGGTTATAGAAGTTAACCATTCCCAAAAATTCTTGTAGCGCTTTAACAGACTGGGGCTGTGGGAAATCGGACACCGCCTGCACTTTGTTTGGTAACGGGACGGCACCACTGGCAGAAATGCGGTGGCCCAAAAAGTCAATGACTGGCAGCCCAAACTGGCATTTCGCTGTATTTACAATCAGGCCATGTGCTGCCAGGCGCTGAAAAACCTCACGGAGGTGGGACAAGTGCTGCTCAGCCGAGCTGCTAGCCACCAGGACGTCATCCAGGTACACAAATACGAAGGACAGACCCCTTAGGACTGAATCCATCAACCGCTGAAATGTTTGTGCTGCACCTTTAAGACCAAAAGGCATGCGCAAAAACTCAAAAAGGCCGAAAGGCGTGATAACAGCGGTCTTAGGGACATCCTCCACATGCACAGGAACCTGGTGGTACCCCCGTACTAAATCTACTTTAGAAAAAATGGAGGTCCCAGCCAGGTGCACTGAAAAATCCTGGATGTGGGGGATGGGATAACGATCGTTCTCTGTGATGTTATTAAGGCGGCGGAAATCCCCACATGGACGCCATTTGCCATCTGCCTTGGGCACCATGTGGAGGGGGGAGGCCCACGGACTGTTTGAGCGTTGCACGATGCCTAAACGCTCCATGTTAGCAAACTCTTCCTGTGCTATTGCTAGCTTAGTAGCATCAAGGCGGCGTGCACGTGCGAACACCGGGGGGCCCGTTGTGGGAATATAATGTTCGACCCCATGTTTTGTGTTTGTGTTTGCAAAATCAGGAACAGTCAGCGAGGGGAATTCAGACAATAAACGCTGAAACACATTACCCGAAGCTAAAAAGTTAGCATGCATTAAAGGCCCAGCTCCTCGCGTCTCACAAGGCAGTGACGAAAAAGACACAGCGTCGATCAAACGTCTGTTAGCTAAATCAACCAGGAGCCCGTGAGCACAAAGAAAATCAGCCCCTAAAATAGGGACTGAGCTAGCAGCTACCACAAAGTTCCACTGGAAGTCCCGTTCATGGAAACGAACAGTCACCAACCTTTCGCCAAACGTCTTGATGGGATAGCCGTTAGCCGCGGTTAGCTGCGGCCCGCAGCCTTCTGCTAACCTGTCGGAGCCAGTCGGGGGAACGAGGCTCTTCTGCGAGCCGGAGTCCACCAGGAACCGCCTCCCCGACCTCGAGTCTTCGATGAAAAGCAGCCTTTCCTTGTCGCCAACGGCCGCGACTGCTAGCGGCTGCTGGCGTTCTCGTTTCCCTGCGGCTTGACTGCACGGTGGGACGCACCGTCGTGCTTTGGCGCCAAAACGCTGGTGGTAGAAACAAAGTGCGGCCCCTGACCGCCTGCGGGCGACTCCTGCTACGACCACTGGCTCGTCCGGCGCTGAGGGCGATGCTCGAAGCTCGGGCGTCGCTGGAGATCCGGGGACCGCCGCTTGGACCGTGAACGTCCTCGCAGCCAGCAGGATGCGGTCGGCTTCGCGGGCCAGCGAGCGGTAATCCTTCTGCTGCAGAAACGGGGAGTTGGCCAGGGCTGTGCGCACTGGAGCCGGAAGCCGGCGGAGGAAGAGGTGGAGAAAGAGAAACTCACAGTCAGCTGAACCCCTCAAAGACAACATTCCTTCCATGAGCTCAAGAGCTGTGCCATCGCCCAAATCGGAGAGGGAAAACAGTTTCTCGGCGCGCTCCGCGTCTGAGAGCGTGTAACGCTGCAGAAGGAGCTCCTTGAGGGCGTCGTATTTTCCTTGTGCAGGAGGGTCTTCGAGCAGGCTCATTACCCGCTGGGTGGACAATGGGTCCAGTGAAGCGACCACATGGTGGTATTTGGTGTCGTCTGCAGAGATCCCGCGAAGAGCGAACTGTGATTCGACGTGGGCGAACCACGACCGAGGTGCGTGCAGCCAGAAGTCCGGGATTTTAACGGCCACCGCAAAAGCGAGCGGGGCCGCCGGTGGAGGTTCCACAACCGCGGACAGCTGAGGAGAGCTGGCTTGACCTTCAGATGTCGTCATTTCAATTCACAAGGGTCACCAGTGTAGGAGGTGGTGAAGAGACGACACAGGAGACGGGATGCAGTTCTTCACTTTAATCAACTCCTACTACAAACTGGCGGGAAAACCACCCAACACCGCCTTATATACCAACACAACATCCGGTCCTCTGGACCTTTCACAATAAAAGCATCCTGTAACACATTCGGTCCACTGGGTGTGAGTAGAGCCCCCTAGTGGTCCACCACAATGTGTATGCCAAACGGCCGAAACGCAGCAGAAATGCTAGATGGTCTTTTTTGCATGGACAGTTCATACTCAAAGAGAGACTGTAATGGAGAACTCCTGATGAGCCCTCTCAGTGCAGCACACATCAACAACATGCAAACAGCAACAACACAGACTGAACAGTTTTGGCAGAAATGGACGCTTATTTTCAGTTGATGATGGAGGAGGAAGTATTTCTGTTGTTAACAGAGGAACAGCACTATTTTGTAAATTTGCCACAAAGAAAATGCATTGTTTCTAACAGATAGTGCAAGAACATGTCCTAATTTGCTTCCACAAGTTCTTTAACTGTCTTTATAAGTTTTGCTGGAACAGTTATAAAGATGACTGTACTTTCTTTTTTTTTTATATATATATATATATTTATTGAGTTTTCAGTATACAATATACATAAATCATACTATACATATTTAACAAATTACTGTATAAGTAAGAAAGAAAGAGAAACGAAAAGAAAAGAAAATGACAAAATAAAAACATACAAAAACTAAAAATAAATAGAATTAATTAAAAACAAGTCAGGGTAAATAGCTAAATAACTGGTTACACTGCACTGGTTACCATTTACACTTTAAAATAGTACTACCTATCTATAAAGGCACAGGTGGCAAATTAAGAGGCTGTGTGGACATTAGGATCAGTCTCAGACTGGGAAAGGTGGTCCAAGAACGGCTGCCAGATATTACAAAACTTAGTAGTGGCACCCACAACATCGTACCGTAGTTTCTCCAAATGAAGAATCTCAATAAAATCACTTAACCACATTTTAAACTGAGGAGCCTTGTCAGTTTTCCACAGTCTCAATATGACTTTCTTAGCCGTTACCATTCCATACATCACAGTCGTTTGCACAGAAATACTGCGGTTCCTAAGTGAGGGAGAATATCCAAACAATGCAATTTGAGGATCTGGCAACATCGTACTCTTATACACTTTAGAGAAGAAGTTGAAAATGTCGCACCAATATTGAGACAGTCTGGGGCAAAACCAAAACATGTGTGACAGTGAGCCATCAGCGGACTTACATTTATCACATTTTGGAGATATTGAGGGGAATATTCTGTGCAATTTCATTTTAGAATAGTGGAGTCTATGAAACACCTTGAACTGAATTAACTGGTGCCTTACATTGATAGAACATGACCGAATCCTTCCAAGACCCTCCTCCCAGACCTCACTCCCAATCTGCAGACCCAGCTCCTCCTCCCATGCAGCTCTCAAGAAGTTTGTGGCAAAATTAATTTGTTCTGCAAAGGTATTGACAAAGCTTGAAATTATTTTTTTGGATTCTGGAGAGCCCAACAGTATTTTGCATATCTGATTTTCTTCCGGTAGAGATACAAAATTCGGAATGTTAATGCGAACATAATTTCTAATTTGCAAATATCTGAAAAAATCTTCATCCGGAAGAGAAAAACAGTCCTTCAACATTGCAAATGAAGCAAACTTTTTGTTAATATACAAACTTTTAAGTGTGATTATGCCTTTTAGTCTCCAATTTTTAAATGATGTGTCTGATAATGATGGGGGAAAAGCATGGTTACGGTATATTGGGGCGTGAACTGAGGTCTCAGGTAGGCTACAACATACCTTAATTTGTTTCCATATTTTTAGACAGTTTAAAACAATCCAATTATTTATTCCTCTATTTATAGGAGATATCGGTGCTGAGAAAAGGAGTGCTGGAAGAGAACTGTTTATGACACTACTTCTTTCAATAGCCACCCAGGGGGGAGAATTTGTAGACAGTTCTTGAGCATCACCTTCCTGCCAGTACACCAAGGCTCTTGCATTCGCTGCCCAATAATAGTGCTGCAAGCAGGGTAGTCCTAACCCCCCCATCTCTCTTGATTTATGTAGGTGAGTTTTTGATATTCTATGGGCTTTAAAGCCCCAGACAAAAGGCAAAATTATTGAGTCCAAGGATTTAAAAAAGCCTTTGTTAAAAAAATAGGCAGGCCTTGAAAAAGATATAGAAATTTAGGCAAGGACACCATTTTAATGGCATTTATGCGACCCATCATAGAGAGTGGGAGTGTTCTCCATTTATCAACGTCTTTCTTAAGATTATCCACTTTTTCTAAAAAGTTCAATTTAAAAATTTGTTTGGGGTCTCTAGGCAAAATAACTCCAAGATATTTCAGTTTGTCAGTTATTTTAAATAAAAGGTTATCTAGGAATTCAGAGGTAAGGCTTGTACCTAATGACATGAATTCACTCTTCTGCCAATTAATAGTATAGCCTGAGATCTCACCAAAAGACTGAATAAGGTCTAAGAGAATTGGCACTGACTGCTCCGGATGTGATACAAAAATAACTACGTCGTCAGCATACAATGAGAGATGATGGTCAATGTTCCCCAAATGAATTGGTTTGATTAGTGGGTGTTTTCTAATACTAATGGCGAGAGGCTCCATAGCAACCACAAAAAGCAGAGGACTAAGAGGGCAACCCTGGCGAGTTCCCCGGTGTAGGAGAAAAGGCTCTGCCGCCATCTTGACGCTTTCTCCACGTCTGCGCTGTACGTCTTCTTCTTCCTAATTAGGTTGACATATCCTGCATATTCATTAGCCATCCCTCCAAATCTCATAAAACAGATCAACAAAATAAATTTTAACTTTATTTGGTAAAACAAACACCATAACATTAGAAAAAGTGATTTGCTAAAAGATTATGAGGAAGGTGGTATTTTCATGATTTTGAAATCATCTTAAAAATTAGATGGTCCCTTCTAAAAAAAATGGTGATCTTATTTGGTTTGCTATACCGTCATTCATATTTCATAAAGTAGGAGGTATTGAGTTGTTATTGAAATGTGATTTTGAATTATCTAAACTCCCCCTATACAGCTCTCTGCTTTCCATAAACAGGTTTTGTTACAGTGGAAGTTGATGTTCAAACACAATTTCAGCCCCCACTGTGGAACAACAGAGCCATTCTATGGAGTAGAAAGTCTATATTCATAAAAGATTGGTGGAATAAACAAATCTGGTCAATTACTCAATTACTAGATGGACATGGTGAAATTTTAAGTTTGGAGGAATTTAACAGGAAATATGGAATAGTTTGTTCATTAACATATTATAAGAAAGTATTACATAGCATCCCTGATGTCCTTTTTCAGTCAATTAAAAACAATTTATCTCATCCCTATATTTCAAGACTCCATAAGATTCAAATTGAATATGTGGACATTAGGGAAAATAAATGCAACAACAAGTTTTTAAATCAGTATTTGATAAATAACATGTACCCAGGAAGAACAAAAAGCACGGCTCTCTTACAAACTTTTAACAATTCTACAAGTCAAAATAAGAACAAATTATTTGAGATTTCTGATTCCTCCCAAACCTAAAGAACTTCATTTTAAAATTATAAACAACATATATCCTTCAAATCAATTCTTAAAAGAGAGATTTAATTTTAATGTAGAAAATTGTGGTTTTTGTAAAACTCAATTGTAAACAACTAAACATTTGTTTTAAGAAGTATCAAACTTATGGGAACAACTTCGTAATTTTCTGTCTTTTAAAGGAATAAACTTGGATTTTGTTTCCTTAGAAAATATTCAATTTGGCTTATTCATTAAAGATAAAAACTTAGATTTTTTTTTGTAAATGTTCTGATTATTGTAACAAAATACTATATCCATAAATCCAAAAAAGCTAAGTCTGGTCCTCTGGACATTCAAAAAACAAAACAAAACAAAGCAAAAAANNNNAACGTTTCGTCTTTCGTCCGAAAGACAGGAAGTCTTTAGGACGAAAGACGAAACGTTTCTACAGTTTTTTTTGTTTGTTTTTTTGCTTTGTTTTGTTTTTTGAATGTCCAGAGGACCAGACTTAGCTTTTTAGGATTTTTCTACCTGGATTATTGAGCATGCATCAGGGTATATCCATAAATGTCGATACGCAAAATGCTCCCTTTCTATCAATGCTCTCAAAAATGATATCTCTTTTTTTTTTAAACGTTGTCTAAAAAAGATGCAGAATGTAAATGCAGTAAAATTATTTGAGTTAAAGCTGCTATATGTAACTTTTCTAACAATATTTTTTAACATATTTCTTCACTCTGTCACTAGACTGATGTTAGAGAGGTAATCTCTGAAAAAAACTTAAAAAAAATATTGTCCCCTTGCTTCTCCAGGTGGTAAATAGGCATTTCTAAAAAGAAAAAGTGACCCGCCATTAACCAGCCAATAAAAACAGAGTTTGTAACCAGCCAATAAAAACAGAGCTTGAATTTGAATTTCAGCAGACCATGGGAGAGCAGAGCCATATATAGCTCTGAGGGGGAGGGATCAGAATGCTTTGCCTGTTGAAATTTTTTCTAAGTGCTACAGTTCTACAGAAACTGCAGACTGAACCTTTAATGGACGTTTTTTAGTTTCTAGCCCCCTGATTTGTCTTTTATTTATTTATTTGTTATTTTAATTTTTTATCTTTTGTTTTCATCTTTTAATTCCTTTCTTTTTTTCATTCTGTGAAGTAATTATTTTCAAGAATTGTTGAGTCTTTTCTTGAACCTTTGCAATCAAATTGAATTATTGACATTAGGAGTTGTGATTCTTGTATGGTATAATGCTTTTTTTTTTTTTTTACATGTGAGTTTTGTCATTGTTACTCTTGTTTACTATTAATAAAAAAAAAAAAGTCATTCTTCTTGAGTTTTCTTTGGCAGTGCATTACCGCCACCTACTGAGCTGGAGTGTGGACAGGAGATACAGTATACCGTACGGGGGGTGGGGGGTGGGGGGTGGAGTGGAATAAATAAATAAATAAAAATTCTGTAAAATAACTTAACCTCGATAACTCATCTAAATTCTCTCTATTAAGTTTTTTTTTTCAAGAAAAGAATAATTTGATCTTTGACTTTACTAACATCACCACTAAAAATGTATTTAATTGTAAATTTTATATTCATTTTGTTAATTTCTTTTTGGAAACTTCTTCTTTCTAATTCATATCCAGAACATTCCATAAAAACATGTTGTTCTGTTTCAGGGAGATTACATTTGACACACAGTCCCGTTGCATGTTTTCCTATTAAGCGATTTTTTTTTCATTTACCCTTTATTTAGAGAGACCTGTTTACCATACCATACCATTTTATTTATAAAGCACTTTAAACAGGAACAAGTCCAAACCAAAGTGCTGAACAAACAAACAAGCAACAGGCAACACAGACAATGAAGTACAACACGAAAAACATAAAAACACTGCCGATCATAAATAAAACGATCAAATCAGCTGGTGTTGAAAGCAACAGAATAGTAGTGTTTTTAACTGGGATTTGAAAACTGCGAGGGAGGGGGCCTGTTTGATGAGCAGCTGTAACTCGTTCCAGAGTCTTGGGCCTGCTACAGAGAAGGCCCTGTCTCCTCTGCGCTTAAGGCGAGTTTCTGGAACTCTTAAAAGTACCCGGTCCTCTGACCTCAAAGCACGTGGTGGGACATATGGGTGTATCAGATCCGAGAGATAGGCGGGGGCGAGACTGTTCAGTGATTTGTAGACATACAGGAGAATTTTGAACTGGATTCGAAGATGAACCGGTAGCCAGTGCAGGGAGGCCAAGACTGGTGTAATGTGCTCTCTTTTGCGTGTACTAGTTAAAAATTGGGCTGCTGCGTTCTGAACCAGTTGTAATCGTGCAATGGTGGCCTGACTGACGCCAAGCAGAAGTGAATTGCAGTAATCAAGCCCAGATGTAATAAATGCATGAATCACTGTCTCCACGTTATTTTTTGATAATATGGGCTTCAGCTTAGACAGACGCCTCAGCTGGAAAAAACAGGATTTGACGATCATTTTACATGACTGTTGAGTTTCATGGATGGATCATCATGGATGTTTAGGGAGCAGATGGTGGGGGTTAAGGGCCTTGCTCAGGGGCCCAGAATGAGGGCCCCTGGGGTGAATGAGGGAGGCAGGTGTGGGTGTTTCACCTTTTTCCATCCACATTTTTTCATGTTGTCAGTACAGGGGCTTGAACCGGCGATCTTCCGATCACAGGCCCACTGTCTAACCACTGTTCCACCACTCCCCCAATATTATATCATATTATTATATTATATTATATTATAAT
>JBBPBX010040704.1:19137-29235 GCA_038048925.1 Garcialebias charrua
TGCACCGAGAGAACGACTGAAAGGGAACCATGAGCTTGTCTTACCGCAAGTTTAATCCACTGTATCAATTTTATTCAAGCACGTTTTCATGTACACAAAAAGCTGCCTTTTATATAAAAGCCATAAATAAATGAAAATGAAATTGGAATAAGCTTGAATACAAGCAAAATGTTGAGCATGTAAAGGCCTAAAGTGCATAGAAATTAGATGTCACCATTCCGTTTCAGAGGTTAGTAGAGATTCAACACTTAGCACTCCTACAGTCCAGACTGTTGCTGGTTCTGACATCATGCTTTAATCTGTTCACCTTGTCCCAGGGCCAATGTCTCTCCATATTTGGACTAAAATGGACCTGGCCTGTTTTTTTACCACTAATCCTAATCCATCTGACACTAAACAGAGTAATATTGCCCAGATGGAAACTGCACCATACGGGTGGATGACCGCTCCAGGCTGCAAGCACTGCTATGCTCTGGCAGCCTAACCTAAATTTGCAACTTCCTGGAATATCAATACAATTTCTCCTAATTTCCAAGATTTTTATGTTGTAAATTTAGAGCATGTATTTTTTATTTATTATTAGATAATAAAATTGTTGGAGCTAAGTTAGTTTTGGTAACTACAACCCTCACACTAGAGTCTTGTTTTACCAATTCAGAGAAACTTTACGGGCGTACAGTATACTTGGCAACAGTTGTAAGAGCTTTGTGTTATGTAGTCAGTCGTATTTTAGTCTGCTTAGCTGGGCTTTCCAATAAAAAGAAAGAGCTCTTTACTGTGGGTGCTGGAATTCATAAAATTATTGTTCTAAACCAAACACAAAAAAAACATGAAGATGATTCTTGATGACATAAACGGCAGGTGTTAATTGTCATTCTTCCTCCCGCTGGTCTTAGGTTTCACCTTCCACAAGCTCATTATAACTGTCTATTGTGTTTGAGATTAGGAAACCAGCCCAGATGAGCACAAAGGTCAGATTAGGACAGGCCATTTGATCAAAGTATTGAACGGACCATCACAATAAGCACATATATGCTCCATGCTGCCCAGAGAGCCCATTGGCACAGTATGTTTGTGATTAGACAATTAAAGAGGGATTAGGATTAGTCCAAAGAAGTCCCTGCTTCCTTGGGTTTTAGTCTTAGACAGAGCAGGACAGTTGAGCCAGACATGTGAACAACAAGGTAATGGCGTGTCCCCTGTCACATATGGATGATTTAGGTCAGTTTCACGTCAAAGAGCAGCTATTATTTGTCACAGAGCAGACAAGGATTGACGTAAAAAAGCACAAACAATTTAATTTAGTTTGTAATTCATAATCAAAAAGGATACAGATTTTGGTTAGCATTGGACTTAAAATGTTTGCACACTACCAACCTTCCTACACCACAGAAAGGAAAAAAACAGGTGTAGAAGATGGATGGGTGGATGGATGGATGGATGGATGGATGGATGGCTGTATGTATGTATGTATGTATGTATGTATGTATGTATGTATGTATGTATGTATGTACCGTAAACACCGGTGTATAATACGCACTTTTATTGCTCATTTGAATGTCCTGCGTATTATACACCGAAGCGTATTATCTACAGATTTTTTCCCATATTTTTAGACCCATTTTTGGCTCTGATTCGCTGTTTTTCATTTTGGCCTAAAAATGGTGCAGTACCAGTTTCGGCCGCTATGGGCGCTAATGCACCCTGTAGTCTGTTTACCTGCAGACTGTACCTGGAGGCGTATCCTGGCGCCATCTAGTGGCCATAAAAAAGACTGTCACGGCAGCGCGTATTATACACCGAAGCGTATTATCTACCGATTTTTCTGATTTATTTCCAAATATTGGCCAAAGCGTATTATACAGCGGAGCGTATTATACACCGGTGTTTACGGTATGTATGTATGTGTGTATGTATGTGTGTATGTATGTGTGTATGTATGTGTGTATGTATGTGTGTATGTATGTGTGTATGTATGTATGTGTGTATGTATGTGTGTATGTATGTATGTGTGTATGTATGTATGTATGTATGTGTAGTGGACCTACCCAGGGTCAAACTAAGGTTTTTGAACTGTTCCAGAGATGACCTTTACTGACCTCTCAGTAAAGCAAGACATTTACCGCATCCAGAGATGACCTTTACTGACCTCTCAGTAAAGCAAGACATTTACCACAAAATCATTCCATTAGTTGTAATCTGAGAATATAGTCACCAAAAGAGACTATTTCTATCTTCGATTTTATTCTAATGTAATCAAAAGAATAACTTTTGTCATTTTCATGATATATGTTATATGCTGTTATTCTTTAAATGTGAAACATCAATGTGTCATTTCTGCAAGTGAAAAGGTGTCAAAGTTCAGCTAAAATGTCAAACTGACTTACACTGAAATTGTTTTTGTCGAGTTTAAGCTAAAACTCTCATCTAGCGTCTGAAAGTCTCTCACTCAGATACTTTTCCTAAACAATTTCCTTCTCTGCGCTGAATTTCACCTTGAATAGTGATAACAAGTGGACCAATGAAAAAGAGACAAGTTTCTCTCCTCTCTAATTCTCTTTTAAGTTCTAACTTTTGCGGAAACGCTTCAGAGTTTGGGGGAACTTCAAAGAGATGTGAACCTTTCCCAAAGAGCTGGGGTACGTTTGGTCAAGAGCTAACGACCTTCGTCTTCAGCTAAGGACTGATAACAGGCTGTTATGAGTCCACTTCGAATGAGCGTAAGCTCAAACTTTGTTATTCCTTCCTGGAATAAATTATCTTGAGCCAAAAAGCCACGACTGCCACGGCTTCTGCCGACGAAAGCGAGTATCACCGACACCGACAAGGTAAACACGTGTGGAGTCCAGCTTGGACTTGCGGGACCGACGACTCGTCAGTCCAAAGCTGATCACAGCTCTTTACCAGAACCGAGGCGGACGTCTTAAGGTAAAGGAGCCGCTGTTTGCTTGCTGGAGGTGTGATGATATCTTAGCTGGACGCGTACGGAAGAGTGTCATCTGGTTTCATAAATGCAAGATAAACTTCCTCTCTTAACCTCCCAATTCTTCTTAAATCTTTCCTCCTCTCTTTTCCCTCAATTCTAAGCTGGAAACTATTTTAAGCTAAAGAGCCCACAGACTAAATATGTTAACATCCAGTATTGAAGTCTGTTGTGTTGAATTTAAGTGTGCTGACGTATTAAATTGAAAGAAAGTGAAATCATGTCAATCAAGTGTAATGGTGTTGATTTTAGTTGATTTATTTTAAATAAATGGTAGTGTCGCCTGGCATACCAAACTAAGTCAATGTCCATTGTCACTCTATAGCTCTGTTTATTTATCCATCATAAAGATCACAGAAATATTGGGTAAACTGAAAAAGAAAAGAATCCGTGAAATTACTATTCAATCTGAATAAGTAAATTAATTAAGGTAAAGAGGTCAGTATTAAAACTGACCCTTCCCTAATACTACATATTGGTGGCCCTCGTACGTGTTTTCTAAAAGTTTATTGATAAATCTGTGGTCTCTCATGAACTGTAACGTCATGTTGGCATAAGAGGATCCAAGTTTTAAACTCTGAGGATAATAATTTTGGCTGGAAGTGTTCAAAGCAGGCAGATTCTGCATGTTTTTATCATTTGAGGCTGAGGGATTGTTATTCGTTCAACTCTGTTACACGCTGTTGGAAGCTTTTAGGTGAGGTTTTTGTCAGCCCGTGGTCTGTGGGGGTTCTGGTCCTGTTCGGTCCAGTTCACACAGACTCCTGTACAAAGCTTTGTTTGACCGCCGAGTCAAAAGCCTGAAAGCTACTTTAACATCTACAAGATTGCTGTGCTGGTATTTTACATGTTAGAGCAGGTCAAAGAAGCATATAACTGTTAGAACGGTGTCGGATAGTGGTTCTGAAACCCGAGTTCTGCTCCTTTAAAGTGGACGGAACCGACCTTGACGCGCTCCGAGAGAGTCCGTGTTTGTTCAACAGCTGCAGTGCTGGGTTACTAAGCGTAGCTAAGTCGTGCCTGTTTTAAATGTGATTGCCACGTTTCAGAATTTTGGGGAGTTAATTCGAAGCGTTTGAGTTGGTTACGAGTCTATAAAGTTGTGTTCTGTTGTGCTAAGCTAACGTTAAAGAGCTACGTGTCCCAGTCCCACACGTTTTGTTTATGAGCTGTGACTGGATGAACGAGAGCTGTGAACTGTCAATCACTCTCGTAGCGAGCGTTGATTCGCTGTAGTGGGAACGCACGCCGTTGCGACCAACCCACTTTGTCGTCATTTCCGGTACTGCATTGGGCGAAGGTAAGAAAACTTCATTTACCATGAACGCTTGGGAATGAACTACAAACGCTGTGATTGATTGGTTGACGTCACGTATCTGTTTAGCGAGCTCCGCCTCGCTCAACGGAAGCTGGTGACGCGCTGCGTCGACCCGCCTACTTGTGTCGTCATTTCCAGGTGCACTTCGGGTGACAAGCAGTTCACACACTCACAGGACAAACTGAGATTTCACTGAGAGTTTAAACACTCATTTCAAGCCATCTAAACTGTCTAACAACATAGATTTGTCTCTGACAAGAACGTGGTTCGAGCGTTTATCACTGACACACTAGAAACTAATTCTGAAAAGGTTGTTTTTACCGCCCGCGGTACCGTTTCAGCCGAAGCTGCAGGTGTTAGATCAAAAAAAGATCGTGGTTTCCCAAATATGGCAGCTTTGAAAGTTCTGACGCTTTAAAAGTGTTCCATTGGCTGTCTGCTTTTGATTGACACCAATTTTGACCAACTGGGTGAAACTTTTCAGTTTCTAGAGCCAATCAAATGTCAGAGACCCAACAAGCTAGCTTCAACCCTCCCCCTGTTGTACCCCACGTGGGTCTTAGCCAATCAAATGAGAGCTAATTTTGACATCACTATGTTGTAGCCAATGAAATTGCCTTTCGATAGACATGTCACATGACATGGTTTGAGTTACTTCAAAGGGCTGAGAATCACTTAGGAGCCATGACCCGCAGCTGCGCCCTTCGTGCGTCACACAGTAAGTGCGTGTTTGTTGACGTTTAGGCGTCGTTTTTGTGACTTTGATCGCTCTTTAGCCATGGGTAAATGACTTGGGAACATGAAATAAAAGCTTTTACAGCTTGATTTACAAGGAAAAAGAAACTGATCTGCCACAAAGCTGCTCTTGTCTCCTTTGTGTGCGCAGCTCTGTGTGGCCACAGCAGGGCTGCGGGGGGGGGTCAGGAGTCTGCAGGAAACCCCTGTGGAGATAATTACTCCTCTGTGTGTGTTATCAGAGTCTTATCTTAGGCTGTGGAACTGCTGCAGAACTGCTGTTGTGTCTCTGGGGGTGAAATATCTCCTCTAGTGAGTTACAATATACAGGTAGTCCCCGAGCTACGAGCGGCCTGCTGTCATGTTACTGTATTTCTATCATCTTGAGAGTAAATATATGAATGGAACAGATGTAAGCTTTGAATAGACAGCCATCCTGAAGTATGTTGAAGTATAGAAAAATATTCAGACATTTCAAGTTTGCATAATACAGGTGTTACACAGTATGGCACATGTACTGTAATGTACTAGATTCACAGATTTCCGCCTAGACATGCACATACAAAAACAGGCACAGAATCCTCAATTTTTATGCTATTGACTTCAAATTTGAAACTGTATTAGTAAAGACTTCTGTCTTTGAGGTCATATGAAATTCAAATCACTATCTTGTTGTATCAGTGTGCATGTGCTTGACACATACAAATATTTTCAGGCGAGGCTAGAAAAATACTTTATTTCTGTGTACTCTCACTTCAATGAATAAAAAATAATAACAGATACAACAAATATGACTGCTGAAACTAAAAATTCAAAGTCTTATCTTTACAAAGACACCATCCAATTGTTTGTAGTCCTTAGGGTTCAAGAACAGCTTGTAATTTAATTTGGGTATGTATTTTTTAGGCGTTTTTTGGAATTTGGGGGTGAATGCTAATACTGAATAAACAAATTCAGTCTCTTCGTGATAACATTAAGTCTCGAGGCTGCCCCCTGTTGGTTAAAAGACGTTGACAGATGAGTTTTCTCAAAAACATCATAAAAAAGTCAGCATTTTTATGGTGAAATTACCAGCTTTAAAAAATTGTTCTGTACACATACAAAATTCCTGTTTATTTTAAATAAAAATTTTAGAATAACAGAGATACAGACAAACAATTGATGCTTGTTTTAAATACTGAAGAGATTTAAAATAACTCTAAAAAGAAAAAAAAATTTTTTTTTAGAATAACACCCACATGTACCAGTTTGTTGATTTTTACAGACTCAAAACAAATATGGATACACAATCAGATGACGTTGTACCGTCCTCATCCTTGAAGGATGCTGAAGGAGAGCTGACTCCAGCGCAGGAGGAGGAGAAAATCCCAGCGCAGGTGGATTCAGACTCTGAGTCAGTAGACACAGATTGTGTTGATGAGGCCTTAAAACTGCTAGCAAAACCCCTCGTAAAGTATGGTGAGGAGGTAGCAGCAATGGACACCTCGACTCTGGACACAGAGTTAGAAAGTCTAGCAACAGGTATAATCAAAAAAGATGGTAAAAAGCTCAGCGCCGACCGTTTACCCAAATTGGCCCTTCTGTTGAAGGCCAGACTGGACCATGAACTGGGGAAGAGCGAGGACCTTGAGGTGGAACTGGCTGATGAGAAAAATAAACACCAAGGTACCACTTTAGACTTTGTGTCGTACAAGAAAACGACAAATACAGAGATTGAGAGTTTAAAAACTGATATACAGTCGCAAACAAAATCATATGAAGAAAGCATTCGTTCCAGAGGACAAAAATATGACGAGTCTGTGAGAGAGAATGAAAGATTACAACAACAGGTACAATCGCTGTCTAAAGCACTACAAGAGAGCACGGGACAAAGACAAGAAGCTCACAACCTGTGCACAATGTTGAAAGGTGAGTATGATAAATTAAAAGAACAACTAAAAGAGAGCACTCAATTCGAGGAACATAAAAAACTCAGTGAACAGTGCACAACGTTGCAAACTGAAGTTGATCGTTTACGTAGAGAATTGACTGAAAGTAAGGTGGAACTGACCTTAACTAAAGAAAACCTTTTTAAAGAAAGGGAAAGGTGGGTGGATGTTGTGGCAAAGCAGTCTCAAGGCTTCCCAACCCCAACACCTCCACCCGGTGATGCAGAACAGCTCATCGTACCTGTTAAGACCCGCCAGTCGGAGCAGGGATTTGCGTACTCAACAACAACACCTGCACAGGGATCACAGGTAAATGGGAATAACGATGGTTCTCAACTTTCTATTCCAATACCTGAACTCCAAAAGCTTTCAAGATACATTCAACACTTTGATCCGGGGCCGTTGGGTTCAATCCACACAAAGGCCTACCTAGACTCTCTTGACTTCCAGCTGGGTAATTTTCCAAATGCTACTGCTGCTGATAAAATTGCACTGATCAGGCTCACTGCAGACTGGAACGTATATGCCTTCATTGTTCGCCAACCAGACGCCATAAAAAAAGATTATAAACTTTTGCGTGATACACTTATACAAGAGTTCACTCCAAACATGGGGCCTGGTGGCTATCCAGATGCCGAGAAGGTCGTGCAAGGTAAAAACGAACATCCACAGGCGTATTACCAGAGAATGTTCCAAGCTTTCTTTGGTAATCGCAATGAACCGGGCATGGAGGACGAGGTAGGTTTTAAATACCTTTTCGGAAAAAACCTCCACCCTGTTATAAAACAGTCGGTACAAGTGATGGCTAATTTCAGAGAAAAAACCATCAAGGAAATGAAACAGTGTGCCATAAATGTTTTCGAGGCCCACATGGAATGCAGAACACCCGTAGAGGTGTTCGCAAGTGCGAAGGACGAATCCCAATCGCTGGAGCTGGAAGGGACGCGTGCATCAGCTCCCTATCCTATAAAAGGCGAGAAGAAACAGATCTTTCAACCTGACAAACCACAAAGTGGAGGTGCCCGCTGGAAAAAGAACCCAAAGTGGTTCAAGCCAAACACAGAGGGTGAACAGAAAGATCAAAAGGGGGGTGCACGTCCGAAGAGTAAAGATTATGGGTACGGAGGTAACCCATATAACCAAGGGTGGTCCCAACAGGAACCCCCGTACCAAGGGTGGTCCCAGAGGGGACCCTCGAAACCAGGATGGTCCCGGAAGGGACGCCCGAGCCGTGGACCTGCTCCTCCTGCACCTCAGAAGGAACAATCTGAGATCAGACAACAGTCTCAAACAGAAAAAGGGCCCTAAACCTTTGACTGCAGAAGATTCAGAGATACTACGTCTGATGGTTGAGAATTTCAAAAAAACAAACAAGGATAACCAGCCTGGGGTAATGTGCAGCACTGTCGTTGACAAACACTCAGAGCACTCAATTAACAACAATGCCACAATTGCTGACGGTCACCAAGATACTGATGGTCAGGATGCTGACAATCAGGGTAATGACAGTCAAATCATTGACAGTCCAGAATGTGACAGTCAACAAAACGTTGACTGTAACCATAACTTCATTGTTACGGAGTCCGAGAACCCCTCGTCAGGAAAAAGGGGGGAATGCTCACTCACCGTTGATAGTGGCTCGCCACGAACTGAACAGTCAGACCCGTGTGTGTCTGCACTACCAGTACTGATAAATGAAGTTCACACAGTCAGGGGTGGGCGTGATAAACGTCGGAGAAAACCTGATAGGTTCCTGTGTAACATTATCAGAAAGGGGCCCGCTAGGAAAGCTTACCTGTCCATCACGTTGGAAGGGGTCCTCACAAAAGAGGCCCTCTTGGATGGTGGGGCAGACATAACCATTGTGTCACCCACACTGTTGGAAGAGCTACGGCTGGCTGCTAACGGTGTTGACAGGGAAATACCCCTCAGAGAATGTGCTATAGTTTTGCAGGGTCTCTCGGAGACGAGTACAACCCTGACAGCTATAGCCATGGTTCACATGCAGATTGGTGAAACGACGCTATACCACCCGGTACACGTGTCCACCGTGGACTCATTCCCATTTTTGGTTGGCCAAGACTTTATAAACCGCTTCGACGCGATTATAGATTATGGCGATCAGACAATGTGGACCAGAGTGAGTCAACCACTGCCGATCGATATGCCTATACAAGGTAACACTGACCGTCTAACGGCAGGCACCGCGGAAGGCAAAAGGGAATGCTCAGACGAGAGCACAATCCCTGTAGGTGAACCTTCAACTACAGGTGAGGCTGTAGAGGCCCAACAAGAGAGCCCCCTCTGCGAGCTGAAACAGTTGGCACTCACCGAACACTACCTACCACAGGTAGTCAAAGGTGTTGAGATCCAAGGATCCCACACCGATGATGCTGTTCTGTCCCCTTGGACGGAGAAATCAGCGATCAGCCAAGCTTTCTTTGGAACCTTGGTTAAGAAACAGTTGGGTCTAGGTCTGAACAAAAAGGCTTTCCGCTTTTCGTTAGACCCCAACGATAAACAGGTAATGACCGCTAAAGGGATCATTGACCTCAAACTAACCTGGAACCAACGAGAACTGGATCACCCGTTCCTCGTGGTCCCGAACTTACCACATGCAACCTACATAGGCTCCGACATTTTGGTAAGATTAGGTGTCAGAGTGGACATCAACAACGATGCACTGTGGTCACTAGATACAGCCACGAAGGACTCTCCTGTGTTAACCACAGAGAACCTTAGGGCTGGACAGACCATACCAGAGGTCTGCCAGGTTGCTAACAGCCATAACACTGTGGTACCACCTCAGGTTATGAACAAGCCGGTGATGATTCACATCATGAAAGGACAAGCTGTTAGCACAAAACAGGCATACTTTCAACCATCTCCTATGTTTTTCAACTTAGGACTGTCCATGGAGGCCACATGCCAAGTGACCCTCGACGGCAGAACCACGACTGTTGCTGTGTGCAACACAAGCACAGAAGAGGTGCCGATCCCAAAAAACACACAGCTAGGATGGTTGATCTCTACTGATTTTCACGATTTTGAACTGAGCATTCCATTTCTGGGAGGACTCCCAGAAAACTTGATCCCGAGTCATCACACGGGGCAAGTCTTGTTCACAAAACCAA
>JBBPBX010040705.1:0-12121 GCA_038048925.1 Garcialebias charrua
AGAAAATTTGGAATAAAGTAGATGCCATTTCCTGTATTCTGGTGTATTTTAAAGGGTTAAACATCTATGTTTACCTACATACCAGTAAGTAACTTGATTCAATAATTAGTTTAGAAAGCCTCCGTCAGAAAGGAGGGGGGAGGGGGATTGTTTATGTTCAGC
Organism: Garcialebias charrua; assembly: GCA_038048925.1. Taxonomy (NCBI): domain Eukaryota; kingdom Metazoa; phylum Chordata; class Actinopteri; order Cyprinodontiformes; family Rivulidae; genus Garcialebias; species Garcialebias charrua. Next base: position 163 of record JBBPBX010040705.1, read on the forward strand.
TGTGTGCAATGTTCCCTCTAATTTTTCATGTGTCTGAGCATACACACAAGCTCTCTGAGCACACAGAGGACCACTATGAGCAACAGGATGTGCGCACTATCCACACACCTGTTATAAATCTGGGATCATAGAAAGTTACATGGCTTATTAAAACAATCAGATTACAGCAGCAACTTCCATGAGTTTGCTTTCAATATAAGTGATTTTGCAACTCCCAGCTGAATGAATAATTTTTATTATTTCATTTTATGCTTATGTTTATTAAATGTTTAGTGTTTTAGTGTTGGTGTAACTTTTCATACTTTCATACTAATACTATGCAAAAACTACTATGCAAAAACTCAGGACAGTATTACACTTTTAATAAATATACAGTATCTAATTTAGATGATTTTTATTTTAATGCTTGTAGGGTTTTTGTTTAAAATCTCCACATTACTGTATTATTTTTTTATTGACAAAATATTTATTTTACTGTAAGTTTTTAAAAAGTGTATTTTCCTCCTTGGTCCCTGGGTCAACATCTGCAGAGCTCAGGAACTGATGCTTGGTTCTGGACCTGCTCCTCTGCACACCTGGCCTGGTTCTGCTCTTCCTCTTCTAACGATCTTCCTCTTCATCACCCCGCTCTCACTGACTTTATCACGTGACTTTATCGTGCACTGACCTCCGTTCAGCTTCTGCATCTTTTTCTTATTTTTCCTACAGATTTGGTGCTTGACAAATAACTTCCTCCTTCAGAAAGGACGGGGATTGTTTACAGTTTGTGTTCAGCGGTGTGTATGTGCATGTGTGTGCGAGTGTGCAGCTTCTCGCGGTTGATATTTGACTTTATTCAGATAAAAGACGTGGTGTGGATTATTTATCATACCTCTGATTTTACTTGACCTAACAACGAGATTTAAAATCTGTAGTTTTAACACTAATTGACCCACGTACCTGCCCGGTGTGACAAACTCCGTGACTTCTGCATGATCTGACTGAAGCTGCAGACAAACTTGCTTGCTTGTAAGACCCGCCTTCCGGATTTTGATTGGTCAAAACAACGTGAGCTTCAATGTGATTGGATGTAATCGCTGTCCATCGATCATTTTAAGTTGAGGCGACCGGCAGGCTGTTGAGTTAATTTGGATGTGCGCAAAGATTTTATTGTGCGCAGAGAATGTCCGGGCAGCGAGGGAACATTGGCTGTGTGTGGGTGGGGGAGGGGGGGCTTTGATTCGCTGCACGCTTCAAAAACACACGCGCGCACACATGAACGGACTCCTACCTACTCCTGTGAAGCCGCGCGAGCAGTTTTTTTTTTTTTTTTTTTACAGTTTGGTCAAAAGCCGGAAATCCGGCTGGGTGCCGGAGATCTTTAAGCCCTGGACAGGACACTTCCAGAAAAGCTCAAGCAGCTGTTCTTCGAAAACAATGTATTTTTTTGCTTTGTGGGCTGGGAGGGGGACTTCATTGATGGAACTATGTAGCAATAAAGACAAAAAAAAATTACAGCTGAACTATACATAAATTATGTTACCAATTGTTTAACTTACATTGAACGGTGTACAGTAATCTCACTTCCATCCAGATGGTAAGAGGAATCATCGGCCGGCACCTCGATTCTCTTTCTTTTAACTGGTGTCGAACTTGCACGTGGACACTCTGGGAATGGCATCTCCATGAAGGACCCAGTATCACATGACACACTCCTGCCTGTTGGTCGTGTTTGTGTGGCTATTAAAAAAATAAATAGCTTTAAAATTATGTCTCTACTTACACATTCATAATAAAATTCTGACTGGGACTTTTTTACAAGATTTTATAAGAATCATTTAGAAATAAAGACGTGTAGTAAAGGAAAGTTTTTAATAATAAATATGTAAGAATAATTCACCTTTGCTTCTCCTAGGAGGCTTCATGTTGGCCTGAACACCGAATGATTTAGTGATTACAGGTTCAGTCTGACATCCCATTTCTCGTGTTAGTTTGGGCTGTATTTTTTGCTGTAAAAAACAAAAATAAATATTTATTATGTCAATTTCAATTTATTCACTCAAGTATTTATGATGATATTCAAACGTTGTGATATTAACAAGGTTTGATCATAACAATCATTTCATGGCTACAGATTATTAATTAAAAAAACAGTGATATTCATTCACCAACTAAAAATTTCATAAATACCTTTGATCCATAACATTTGCACAACAATCAAATGAACAACAGTTCATCAAGAGCTGTTACATTCAACCTGCTAACATTGGCAACATCTAAACATATGTCCACGTCTCAATTTTTTTTGGATGCTGCAGTCTTCCATAACATAGTTTATTTTGATAATATTAAACACTACATTTTTTGCATTGAAATGTAATTACAACACAAACTAGCAACAGCTAAAAATGCCACATCCATATTTATGTCCTGCCACAACTGAGACGCAGCAGCACCCGGACAAAACAAGAACTGTGTCCTACATTCTATTCGGCCACTAAATTAACAAAAAAAGAGAATGACCATTTAATCCCTAACACCACCTCAAATACACGGGCGTGTCACCACCGCATTTATACATAAAAGTAACCAAAATACCTAAAACTAACGACTCACCGTCTCGTGGTGGACACAAAACACATAATAAATTAATCCTGCCGCGTTAATTTGGCTTGAAACAGCGGTGTTCACTGCGGATTTGTCCAAGTAAGCACACAAACAACTAGCCACACAGAGTTAGCACCGAGTTCACCTATGACCCGGAAGATATCAAGATTCTATAGGCAGTCAACAGATTTAATGAAAAGTAACTAAAATGATACTAAAAGGATGAAATTACAAAAATCAAAGGATTTATTTAATACTTTACTTACATATATTCTATTCGGCCATGAAATTAACAAAAACAGAATGATCATTTAATCCCTAACACCACTTTTATATCTCAAATACACGGGCGTCTCGCCACCGCATTTAAACATAAAAAGCAACCAAAATACCTAAAACTAACAACTCACCGTCACGTGGTCGACACAAAACACAAAATAAAATCCTCCGGCAGCGTTAATTTGGCTTGATACAGCGGGGTTATCTAAGGATTTATCCAAGAAACCCAGCACACAACCAGCTAGCCACACAGAGTTATGGATTAAAAAGGTGTAAAAGAGTACTCACCTCTGAACGGATTGTATCCTGGTGGTCATCTACTGCACTCTTGTTTCTGAATTAAATGTCGATGCTCACAATGCTAATGCTATGTTTCTATGCTAGGCTACTATCGCTAACCAACTCCCGCGATCTTCAGGGGAGTGGCTATGAGTGAACTACTTTTATACCCACGGATCTTCAGGGGAGTGGCTACGCAAAACAGGATGTGACGAAATTGTGCCAAAATTAATGACTGTGCCAAACGTAAACTAATGGGAAAATCAGGGTGCAATACCACAGTTCAACCCATAGGACTACGAATACTCGTTTTTAGACCAAATATTGCCGATTTTAACTAATACGCACAAATACATGAAAAATAACTCAAAAATAGTGCTCAGAAACTTTTTAAACACATTCTAGGGAGTTTATCAGCTAAAAAAAGTTAAATTTGGGTTTAGTCGCTCTTTAAGGTCTATTTATTAACTTTATTTACTAAAACCGATCTTAAAAATGACTCCAATTCAGCCAGTTTTACATCTATTGAGCTAAAACTTATTGTGGTAGTAGATGGGGTCATTTATAAAGCAGGAAATAAGACTTTTATGCATTTTTCCCACTAACAAAACATTCAGTGTTTTATATACTTTAAGCCTCGTAAATGTTTGATTCTATTAGATTAAAACATAAAATCTGGGTTGTCAGTGGGTCTTACATACCCGCTTTAACAAAACCTAGAACTCCTCCGGCTGACACAAAAAGAGCATAACCGAACCCAGTCCAGTCGACTCCCATGACTTCTTCTTCTACGGCTGTTTTGATTTTCTTGCACTAAACCCGGACAAGACGACGAATGAAACTAAAAACCTAGATACTCAAATTCAAGTTTTCAGTATCAAACATTTTAGAGGTCAAAGAAATATAAAAAGAACCGGCTAACCCTAACCCACGACTAGAACCACAAGAACCATAGATATATACACTATATATATATATCTATATATAGATATATATTATCTATGACAAGAACTACGAAAACTTTTTCCCACTTCCGTATAACACCGGAAGTACTTGGTAAAGCCAGTCTACTTTCATAATAAAAGCACAGTAATTTTTAGGGTGTACAGCGAGGTGTCAAACCCAATTACAAAAGGGGGCCAAAATTAAAACCTTTTTTCAAACTAAGGGCTGGTTTCAGAATCTACATTAATTCGTTAGATACCCAACCTCTTCTCTTGGTTGCAGGTTCCTCGACAAGAGCTGGATTGGTCTCTCTCATTTGATGTTATGTTGCACTTTTGACATCATAATCAATGATTACTGAAAAAATTAAAGTGATAAAAGTATTTTACATTTAAAATGTCATCTTGGGGACCAGATAAGATGTCAACAGGGGCCGTGAGTTTGACACATATGCTGTACAGCAGGTGTCACCAACGTGGTGCCCGCGGGCACCCCCAAGGACCATTTGAGGTGCCCCCAGACCTGTTCTAAAAATAGTACAACTCACTACTACCGGTAAGCTGAATTTAAAATTTCATTTTATTCTTTTTTTGTATTCATATACATTTTAAAATGTCTATCTTAAAAATATGTTCTTAAAATGTTTATTATAATTTTTTTTCAATTTACGCTTTGTTATGGGGCGGCCGTGGCACAGTGGTAATGGCAGTCGACCCCCGATCGGAAGGTTGGAGGTTGGAATCCCGCGTCCACCCACCATGTGTAGTTGTTTCCCTGGGCAAGACACTTAACCCCAAGTTGCTCCCGGTAGGTCTGGATGGGGCCTTGCAAGGCAAGCTACCACTACCGGTGTATGAATGTCTGAATGAATGGGTGGATGGCTGGTATTGTAAAGCGCTTTGGGGCTCCTCACAGTGGGCTGGAAAGCGCTATATAAATAAGCTCCATTTACCATTTATTTCCGAAGAGTTTATCAAACTGGTGCCCTTTGTATAACTCCATACCCACGAAGTAGCTCTCAGTTTCAAAAAGGTTGGTGACCTCTGCTGTACAGTATTTCATTAACTTTTCTACAGTACAGTACAGTATTAGGACAAAGGTGGTTTATTATAAAACGTCAAATTTGACATTTTTTGTATTTTTTGTCCATTGACAAAAACCATTAATGGTATATGAGCATGCATCAGGGCATTAATGGTATAATTACAAGGGGGGGGAGAAAAACTATTTTGACTATATATTGTTAACTTGTTTATGATTAACTATCCTTTTGTGACAACCACAAAATGCAAATGTACATGGTAGAATAAGTTTATAAAATGAATAGAAAATATATATTTTTTATTGTTTGACAATCTTTTTTCCACCATCTTTCTTCTTCTTTTTGGGTTTGCTTTCATCCTCTAGAACGACCTCTTCTGTAGCAACTCTGACTCGCTTCACGAGCTGCTGAGGTTCTGTGGACAAAGCACAATGACAAATACAGAAAAATAAAGTCAATAATAGCTATACATGTACAGTAGTCTCTCGTTTATTGTGGGGGGTCCGGACCCTGAAGATCCGCGATAAGTTAAAAACCGCAAAGTAAAAATAGTAGTACCAATAGTGGTTTATTTTATTATATATATAAAATTTTATTTAAAAGCGCCTTTCAAGACACCCAAGGAAAGTCATTTTAAACCCTTCCCACACTCTTGCAATATTCTAAATAATGTTTCTAAACTCTAAATGCTCTAAAGAGCACAGAATGTCATGATTTCATTTGCCTCCTCTGCTCTTCGCCACCTGCAAGCCATCTTGGCCATGCCCACTTATCTGCTCTGCACAGTGAACAGCTGCAGCAGGAAGTATATCCTGCAGTGTGGGCTGCACAAAATTGCAGGAGGAAGCTTTTTCTGCAGCTCTGGGCTGCACAAATGTATTTTAAAATTTATTTTCAATAAAATTTCCATGCAGATCATGCGGCTCATCCATCAATCAGCCAACTGTGTGTCATGTCCACTCTTATTTTGAAAAACCGCGATAGAGCGAGTCCGCGATAAACGAACCGCGACGTAACGAGGGACTACTGTGTTAAACTTGGAACACGTTGTGTTTCCAGTTGACCACCTTTAGATGTCGTTGCCTCTGATGCTGGTTCTTCGTCAACCTGCTGCACCGATGAAGGTTTCCACACAGCGAGGCACGTCAGTCGAGCCGTCGTGTTCACTTCCCCCAGAAGAATAGGAGGCTCCAGCTCCTGGTTTGACAGCACAAATGCAATTTCACCAATTATTTTCTTGAATTCAAACAAACTGCCGGTATGTGAATTTGATTTCAGACCCAAGGTGACAAATGTTTCAAGTCGTGCCTCTTTCAGGTGGATTTTCCACATTTTGATGAAACCGTCATTTGAAGCTGTCGCCAACATGCAGTAGTCCCCCATATTCAAACTTTCAACTGCTTTCACTCTGAAACAACAAAAGAGAATTTAAACAATTGCATTTCTTCACTCAACTCACCATAAAATAATTTAAATCAAGAAAGGAAATATTTACAATAAAATATGCATGCAGGGGAAACAATCCTGCTTAAAATACCTGGTTTCATGAGCCTTGAACTCACACACCCATTTGGCTTTTTGCACATCACATAACCGCACAGTTTCATCGTCTCCTGCAACGGCCAGGATGGAGTTCTGAAAGACAAACACCCGTTTAAACTCACATCTCCTACATTAGTTATTCTGGTGTAACTACAAGGTATAAACCTTTTCAAGCAAAGATCTGAGTCTTGGTTTGGGAACTCACATTTAAGAACTTCAGCGATGAGATCCTCTTAGGATTTGTGATTGTTCCCATCACGGAAGCTGACTCCAGCTTGTAAATATTAATGTTGTCATTCACTGCAACCACAAAATGGTCTCCATCTTGAGACCATTTGACTATATGTGCATCTGTAGATGTAAAAATTAAAACTGGTTAATATCACACCTACAAGATTAACTTTTTAAAAGTCTGGAGCAAAACTTACTCTGTTTGATGTTTTTAATAAAAGCTGATCTTCCAGTTGTGAGATTCCAAGTCCTAAAAGAAGTCAATAGTTATTATTACCTATTTTTATTGATATATAGACAGAATTGACTACTCAGCAAGTTGTGAGATCCACCTCAGAGTTTTGTCCGTCCCGACTGTCAGAGCGAGTTTTCCAGAAGGATGGACGGCGAGTGATGTGACGTGACCTCTGAGAGGTAAAAAGAGAATTCATCAACATTTAAAAAAAAAAAAAGACGTAAAATAAATTCAGCCCCTTCAGTGTCACAGTGTAAACTTAGTGTGCTTACTTGTGAGCTCTGATGGATTTCACACACTCCCAGTTCTTTGTGCTCCACACACACAGGAGTCCATCTTCTCCTCCGCTCAGCAAGTGAGATTTATGAAACTCAAGGCACGTGACGCTGCCTGTGCAGAGAATCAGATCCCGATACAGACGTTCAAGTCTTTGCAGAAAGTAAACACTAACCAAAGTCAATTTATGCATCTTTTTAACTCCAGCAGCTCAGAATAAACACAAAAATGACTGAATTTAACATTAATGTAAAACCAGAATGGGATTTAAAACGGGCCCTTCCACCTTCAAATAATCAGAGAACAGAAAAGGCACCTTCATGTTGCAGCAGGGCTCCGTGCTCAGTTCTCTGCTTCATGTTGTACACCTGAATGGTCTCATCTTTGCTTCCTGTGACCACAAACCTCTCGCTGGCTGCCACAACTGATACTGAGGCTGTGTGAGCATGATGTGTGAAGTCAGCTTTGACCGTCCACTCCTACCACAAAACATCATTAGCACAATGTGAAGAAACATGCAGTTTACAAGAGGTAAGAAACCAGTGCAAAAAGTGACACATTTGTCTAAATTAAATAATAAAAGCTAATGTGCTCTTATAATCATGTAAAGACAATATTATTTATGTGATCTCCAAACTGGCTTTAGTCACATTAGGAGAAAAACTAGACATTTCAATAAAACAAGAGCACATTTTCTCTTTTATCATCACAAATACCAATGTAGACCCATGACATGTTCATACTTTCACAAAATATAAGCACGTTAACTCACATTTTCTCCAGGTTTTACTCTGTAACCGAAGGTGATCTGCTCGTAGCAGCCAGCGATGAGCCCCACCACCTCTGCCATGCTGGCGCTAAGCTAGTCGGCTAACGTGTTTACCTTGTTTCCTTTTGCTTTTATGTCACAACTGCACACCCTAATTCAAACAGCAGCTGATAAATGTAAAACATACGTCTAACTGCGACATACAGAGAAGAGTAACAAAGAAAACGACGTGTTAATCCCACTAAAAGGCGAAATGTGTGACAGTTTTCGAGAGAGTGAAAAACAACGTGCGGAACTTGTGCGCCTGCGCAGAAGCAGATTCTTCCGGGTTGTAGCCAGGTTTTCAAAGTAAAGCAAGCTTCAGTCATTATCAGTACTGTACTATGAGCAGCAGATTCATTCATTCATTCAACCTTTATTTAGTCAGGTAAATTTCATTGATCCTCGAGGGCTCATTTACGAAAGCGACCTGCTACAAACTAAAGAATGATGAACAGCAATGGTAGAATTTCCAAACGCATTACACATTTATCTATTTCCATAGATACAGTGTACAGTAAAAGGTTGAAAAACACGTTTTAAAAAAACTTTTGCTAAAACGGAATTTCCTTCATTTAATGTAATTCAATTTGTATCCCAAGAAATGTTTTGAAAACCATTATAATAATAATTATTTTTTTATTAATTAATTTATTTATTTATTCATTTATTTATTTTATAAAAATAAATATACATAACAAACACATATCTCATAAAAATAGAAAATAAAATATAAAATGAAAGGTGGCAGAAAGAAGAATCTTATTATATCTGCCCATTTTCAAAACAATCAATTCAAACAATAATTATCTGTAAGTAACAAAAAATGAATAACTCAACTCAATTTACCAATTTCAACGCATTACACATTAAACCACTTCATATACGTACTGTATATTTCTTCAACAATTCATTTTTGATCATTTTCTTGAACACAAACATTGACATAGCTTTTATCACATCACACATTCCACAATCCAACTCCCTGGACTGAGGTAGACCGTCCCCACTAGTTCTATATATTGTGTCTTTACAAATACATCAGTCCCCTAACAGCTTAACAGAATGTGATTGAATATTTAAGGGTAGTGCATTGTTATGAGCTTTATACATCATTAAATAAAATAATAAAATAAATGTCACATTTTTGTCATCTGTGTATGTTCCCATACTGTACTTGACAGACGAAATTGGTCTCTGCATTTAACCCAACCACCACCAGGTGGTGCAGTGAGCAGCCGTAGTCAGCGCCCGGGGAGCTGGGGAAAATGTGCACTCACCCCAAGGTGTGCCGTGGCCGGGGTTCAGAACCTGGGTCCTTCGGATCCCAAGTCCGACTCCGCCACTACACCATCTTGGCCCCATATGGTAATCTACTAAATCATGGAACTTCAGTTAATTCATTTGAAAAAGTAATATACTAGATGGATGACAGTAATGTTTTCTTGCAATAATCCTTACAGTTCTTTTCTGTAAAATAAAAATAGGTTTTGTAATAGTTTTACATTCCCCAAACATCAATACAATAAATTAAATGTGGAATAATGATTGTGTTATACAACAAATACAACGCCGTCATAGGTCTCTGACTTTATATAGTACAGCAATGGATTTAGATATTTTCATTTTTACATAATCTATATGTTTTTTCCAAGTTATTTTGCCATCAATGACAACACCCAAGAACTTGCCCTCACTCATTCTACAGATCTCACCACCCTCAGTTGTAAATGAAACATCTGCAGTTTTCTTTTTATTACGTTTTTTCTATTTAATGATAATTTATTTAGTTTAAAGTCTGTATTTTGACAAATTAATTAATTATTGTTTATATGTGTGGAAAAATGTAATGCAATGCAGTTTCCAATAAGTCAAGCTATTTCCCTTTTTTTTTGCTTTTTTTTTAAATTTATAATGAAACGTAAAAATGTANAAGACTCATGTTCGTGCTGCTGTTTATAATGATGTTTTTCTTTCCACTACATTAGGGCTTAGTGTATTACTAGTTGATGTTTCTCTTAGTTAATTCTAGATGTTATTACTGTTTTTCTCTTTCATTTGTTGTTGGATGTAACTGGGACCCCGTGTACATAATCTCGTTTTCATCACATGTACCACATGCGGTGCAAATGACAATAAAGACTCTCTGACTCTGATAACTTTGGACCACTCAGCAGCAGTCCCAGGCGAGACGCTTCTGATGCTGTCTCTTGTTCAAGAGTGGCTTGACGCAAGGAATGCGACAGCTGAAACCCATGTCTTGCATACGTCTGTGTGTGGTGGTTCTTGAAGCACTGACTCCAGTTGCAGTCCACTCTTTGTGAACCTCCCCCACATTTTGGAATGGGTTTTGTTTCACAATGCAAATATTGTTTAAACTCATTTAAAAAAAACAGAGAAATCAGGTTTTCTCTTCAAAAATTTGCATTTGTGTATGTGAAATTTAGCTTTAATGATTAATAGATTAAGAAAATCTTCGGATGCATTTTGCCACTATGTTAAAACCCAAACAGAACGTGTTCTCAATATAATTGAAAGTTGCATGTATATTTGAGTCAACATACAGTAGTTACAAAAATGTTGACAAAACCCTTTAGAATGAGGACACATCCAGAACAAATGAGTAACAGACTCAGGGCGAAGGTCATAAAAGGAACAGTTTACCACGTTTCAAATGAATTTCTTTAAGTAGTCTTTAGCAGGGTAGATCCTGTGCATGAGTTTAAAGGACACTTATTTTACCTTGTTAGTGAGAACAAAGTGATCTGGGAGCAACCAGGTAAATTTCCAAGAAATGTTATTCCGAAAGCGATTCCAATAAGTCACATCTCTCTGAAACAAGGATCTAATTGACTTATTATTGTTCCGAAGAAGAGGGAGAAGACATATTTTGCCAAAAGGAGAGTGTATGGGAGTAAGAGTCCCACCACTGTTTTTAATGCATGTGTGTGGGGGTATGGTGCCATTAGCTCCAGAGTTACAAGCATCAGCTTCCTAGCTAATCAATGAAACATCATAATTTGATCATGTTTGATTGTTCCGACCTGTATTGTGCACATAACTTTCTTTTCCATGTTATAACTTTTTATCCTTGACTCCTTGTGTCGATGTGCATCATCGTCCCAGAATGCACTGCACCAAAAATTAATGGTGAAGTTCTTAGCTGAAAAGTGAGTAATAGGAGTTTTCATGCATCACAAACAACAACTTTTAGTAGAATAGAGAAATAACTTATTAAGACCAATATGTGCATTTGGAGATCCCTGCACTTTTAAACTGCATCTGCTGCTGTTTTTGTGGGCAGGAATAATTTGAGATCAATCCTTGCATTTATAAAAAATAAAAAAAATAAATATAAGTGAACTTTTTAAAACACACTGACTCCTCCGCCTATCTCACTCTCCTCCACCTCCTGTTTCCAGACTTTGCTGGTTTTGTCCAGTCTATCAGCCATCGCTCTCGTCATCTCCCTCCTGGTGGTCCTCTCCTTCCTCATACACTACTGCTGCTGTCGCCGTGGTGACCGGAGCGAGGGATCCGAGGAGGAGGAGGATGAAGACGGAAGCACGGGTCACGGTTACAAGAAGGGGAAGGGCATCTGCTGCGTCACGTGGGTGGCTGTCGCCTCTGTCACGCTATGCTGGTGAGGCGCAGAAATCAGATGCTCTTTTTTCATATTCTCATGTTGCCTTTCAGCTGAGGTTGTTCAGATATTTTTAAAGCTGTGTTCTGTAGA
>JBBPBX010040705.1:17719-29234 GCA_038048925.1 Garcialebias charrua
GCAAATAAACAACGTGAAACTTGAGCAGGGCGAGCATGTAAATCACAAATCATGTTTTGAATGAGGGGACGGTCCAAGGTGTCCTACAGGTGAACCATGTCAAGTCCAAGTGCAGTTGTTTTATCACTCAAATACAAGACGGGCTTTTTAATCTGAATTTGATGAGATGAATCAGGAAGCTTGTCAGAAGCTGGATCATATTTATTAAATGTAGTTTTACACAGAAGGTGAATTTTATTTGGATAAAAGAGGAGTTTCTTGTTTAATTCCACTCACTCTCACAGTCAATAATCTTTATTTCCTGCTCACCAAGTGATTAATTATTAAAACACATGATCACTGCAGTAAATTATTTTGCCATTAGAGGTTTGTGTTCCTGCAATTAGTGCACGCTAAAGACAGAGTCATTTACTGAAAATTATCATAAACAAATGTATCGGACAGTTTTTAATCAATATCAATATTACTGAGTGAAAAAGAACCTTATCACTCAGTGTTATTTACCTTCATGAAGTATGTAAATGTTTTTTAATTTCACTGGTGAATTTATGTTCTTTTATGCATGTCGGCAAATTTAATTTGAGCATTTCACGAGGAGTATTGATGACCTAAAGCTCATCTCTTCCTGACTGTCTGAGAGCCCCACAGTCTGTGGTTGACTTTAAGAGCGGCTTGAAGACCTTTCTTTTCAACCGAGCATACTCTACCTCCTCATGATTCTACTTTTGATCTTAGTTGATACTGTTATTGATTTTACTTGTTTTATTACTTGTTTTATTGACATTTAATTCTGTTGCACCTTGTAGCACTTTGAGATTTTCATTAATGAAACGTGCGTTATAAATTGAATTCATTATTATTATTATTATTATCTTTCTGCTTTATTTCTGTGTTTTATTCTAAATTTAAAAGGCTAAAAGAGCAACACCACAATTTCTGGACTCTACTGTCAAAAGAAATTGTGAATAAGAATTAAATAATGAGTAGTTTGGTGTGGGGGGGGGGGTGGAAAATGAAGAAATGAAAGAAGATGGATGAAGGATGAATAGCTGACATTTACCAAAACAGGAAAATAAAAAGCACATAAAGCTGAAATTAACTGTAAAGTAGCCCCCAAAAAAGGCGGATATCAGGAGAAAAGTACATGAAAGGAGCATAAAACTTAAAATTATTATTAAAAAAATTTATAAAGGTGGAAATGAGCAAAAAATAAATAAGTAAAATGGCTAAATTAACTGAAAAATACTTCAAAAGTAGCTGAAACTAGCAGAGAAAATAGTCAAATTAGCAGAAAGAATCAAGAACAAAAATGTTGAAATTTGCAGAAAAACAAATTAAAAAGAAGCTGAAGAAAGTTGAACCAGAACAAAAGCTGTTGTCGATTAGTTATTGTCGATTTTCTAGTTACAGTATTTATTTTTGCCAAGCTTGACCAGCTGCAGCAGCCATCTTGAACTACTGTACACACATAAAACATCTCGTTGCTGTATAACAAGTTTTTATTTGTGTATAAGTATACCAGAAACAGATTTATATAACATTTGCTTCATGTAAATAAAATGGATTTGTAAAAGGCAAAAATTAGACCAAAATGTGCAGTGTTTAATATTTTAACACGCTGTACTAGGAGCAGCTGATTTGTAAGAAATTACAGGTAGTCCCCGACTTACGAGCGAGTTCCGTTACTACGACTATCTCGTAAGACGAAAATTCGTATGTCGGAACCCGAAACACGTGTCGCTCGTAAGTCCGGATTTTCGGTCGTAAGTTGGAAAATTTATGCTAGCGCTACTACGAACACTCGTTTTTCAACACAAACGTACATACTAGTTCATAAACATGCTCAGAAACTTGTTTACAAATGGTTAGCTAACACACTTTCATCTAAAAACACATACCAGTGCTGTATTTTCTGTATGTTCTGTACAACTTTACTGTTTGTTAGTCAGCTTGTAAGTCCGGAACCTCGTAAGTCGATGTGCTCGTAAGTCGGGGACCACCTGTAGATGGCTCTAATTGGCCAAAACTCCTGAAGGAATCGAGTTACCGACTGGGACAAATGATGAGATGGATGAGATTTAAAGATAAAACTCTCACCAGCTGCAGTGTGTAGCTCCTGTTAGGAGTTGGTTCAGACTTCCACTTCTAGAAGTTTGCTCCACCCAGGAAGCGGTCTCTGACCTCTCGGTTGAGTTAAAGACCGGGAGTGCCATGCATTAGCGTGTGAGACACCATCCACCACCACATTAGCAGCTACGAGAGTTAAAGGCTGCATCACGTCTGTTTTTGTGGTTTTTCTTCTTTGCTCCCCTCACGTTCCTCTTCCCCTCCCCTGCAGATTTCAGACACCATCACCGGGCTACAGCTCGCCGTCTCCGGCCCTCTCGCCTCCATGGAGGAGCTGTTTTCCGGCAGTAAGCCCTTCTTGGTGTCGACGCGGAACTGCCGGAGGTTGTCGGAGAACGTGATCAACCTCCTGTCCTCCATCTCCCTGACTCGGCCCAGCGTCGAGGCGGGGCCGCTGGGGAACGACAGCGGCACCCGCGGGGCGTCCATCACGCCGCTGACGCCTGTCCCGCCCTCGGTGGCTCCCACACGGGTGCCTACCAGCAACTTACTGCCCAACCCCTTCTCTCCGGGCTGGGCGGCCAACACACTCATGGTCAACGAGGACTACAGGTGAGAGTTCAGCCCACCCAAATAAATAAATAAACTTTTTATTTCTTTACATTTAAAGACACGTTAGACATGTAATTATGCTTTGGAAAAGTTAGGAAGTGATGCTCAGATCAGTTCCTATCACCTCTAAACGCTCATGAAACTGACTGTGTGTGTTAGCAAAATAACTCGTGACCCACTGGATGGATTTGAATGAAACTCTTGCAATGACTGGACTCACATCTAAACTCAGATTCAAGCTGGCCCCGACAGGAAATCGACCTTAACGAACAAAAAGATTGTAAAAATTAAATGTTTGTTTGTATTTACACTAAACTTTTCCATCTCTGGTGCCTGCACTCTTCTGTACCCCCCCCCACACACACACACACACACACACACACACACACACACCACCACCACCAACACCACACTGATATGTGTGAGCAACAACATAAACAACACGTAGTGTGTAAAAGGTTAAAAAGATTACCAAAGCAGTGTTAATTTTGTCGACTAATTATTTTCGTCGACTAAATGTTTTCATTGATTTGTCAACTAAAATTAGACTAAAACAAAAAAAATTCTGATGACTACCGTATTTTCTGGTGTATAGGTCGCACCGGTGTATAGGTCGCACCATCCAATTATCACCAATAGATTGGAAAAATCTCTAGATAGGTCGCACCGGTGTATAGGTCGCACCTACGTTTAGCTCTGCTGCAAATGTCTGTCACAGGAGCGCACAGCAAGGCTTTTAAGAAGATTAACACTTAAAAACAATTATTTGTTTGATAAAAATTATAGCAAATATGTGTCTGAGCTGAACTTTTCCTTAATAAATGAACGTAATTGTGAAATGAGCTGGATTTAAAAATTTATTTAGCCAAAAGTGATAACAAGCCATATATAGGTCGCACCTGTGTATAGGTCGCAGGCCTTGAAAAAACCATAAAAAGGTGCGACCTATACACCGGAAAATACGGTAAGTAATGACTAAAACTAAATGATGTTTTAGTCACATGACTAAGACTAAAACTAAATTAAAAATAGCTGTCAAAATTAACACTGAAGGTTAGACAAATAAAGATGTTTGAAAAAAGTTGTGTTGTATGTATTGCATATTAAGATTAATATTATGGTTAAAACATTGTTTTGTTTTAGTAACTACAGAGAATTGATGAAATTGATGAAAAGTTTTTACTATGTATAACTTATCGACTTAATTGACTGTAGATTTAGTCGACTAAATGTTTTCATTGATTTGTCAACTAAAATTAGACTAAAACAAAAAAATTCTGATGACTAAGTAATGACTAAAACTAAATGATGTTTTAGTCACATGACTAAGACTAAAACTAAATTAAAAATAGCTGTCAAAATTAACACTGAAGGTTAGACAAATACAGATGTTTGAAAAAAGTTGTGTTGTATGTATTGCATATTAAGATTAATATTATGGTTAAAACATTGTTTTGTTTTAGTAACTACAGAGAATTGATGAAATTGATGAAAAGTTTTTACTATGTATAACTTATCGACTTAATTGACTGTAGATTTAGTCGACTAAATGTTTTCATTGATTTGTCAACTAAAATTAGACTAAAACAAAAAAATTCTGATGACTAAGTAATGACTAAAACTAAATGATGTTTTAGTCACATGACTAAGACTAAAACTAAATTAAAAATAGCTGTCAAAATTAACACTGTACCAAAGCTATTCTGTTTAAATGTCTTCTATATAAAATCTAATTATTAAAATATATTTAGCAGACAACATGTTAGATTAGGTAATATCAAGAAGTTATTCAGTTATAGATGTACATCCAATTATTGATATTTTGCTAACAGAGCAACATTGTTGTCTCCAGCAATTATTGCCCGTGTTTGGGCTCTGATCTTGTTGCATTTAAAGATGAGCTGCGAGTGACTTCCAGCTCCGAACACGACAGTTTTTTACCACAATATCAATTAAATTGAATGAATTATAACCTTTTTTGTGTTTTCTAAGCTCAGTTGGCTGTGGCAGCCATCTTGAATCAGGTTGGCTACAAAAAGTCGATCAAGTCTTGAGGAACATCCGTTGATTATTTCCTGAAAGTTTTATAAAAATCAGCTCAGTGGTTCATGAGATATTTTGCTAACAGACAGGTGAGAGCTGACTCCGATCTATTAGCGCTCAGAATATTTGTTGTGGATCACTCTCAGCTACTACCTTTCAGGCCGTAGCCCCCCGGCTGTGGAATGCCCTGCCCCTGTCTCTTCGTGTGACCGCCTCTATTGATTCCTTTAAAACGCAGCTCAAGACACTTTTATTCAGACAAGCTTTTAGATAAATGTTTTTATTTAGTACTCTGATGCATGCTCAATAATCCAGGTAGAAAAATCTAAAAAAGCTAAGTCTGGTCCTCTGGACATTCAAAAAAATAAAACAAAGCAAAAAAAATGTAGAAACGTTTCGTCTTTCGTCCGAAAGACTTCCTCAGTCTGAGTTGCTGTGTTCAGCTCAGTCTTATAAATAGCACCCTCCCACAGTGTTGCACAACCAGTTGGCTGATGACAGCCTGAAACCAGTTGCTCACATGATCAAGGAGGGCCATCAGCCTAACAATGGATCATTAGCACCCTGATGGTTGTTTTTATTTAGTGTTTTTATCAATTGTTCTTGTTTTTATCAGCTGTTCTTATTGTTTTGATTAATCAGCTGTTACTACAGTAATTCTTTTGTCTATTTTAATCTTTTATTTATATGTTGTACAGCACTTTGTGATTTTATCTATGAAAAGTGCTATATAAATAAACTTTACTTACTTACTTACATGTAATTTCAGGTCAACATGTGTAAAATACAACTCACTTTTAGCCATTTTTGTGTTTTTTTATGTCGGTGGATGTGGCCACCATCTTGAATCAGAACGACTCCAAACGTTAATCAGGCGTAGATGTACATAGAATATTTACTTTTTGAGAGTTTAATTAAAATCAGTCAAGTGATTCATGAGACGTTTTGCTGACGGACAGGACACACACTCATAAGACACGGGCACAAACATTGTTCAAAACAATAACGATAAAAAAAATTTGTTGAAGTTCAGGTTTGTTTATTCGTTGAATCAGCCGTCAATCATAATTTATTAGAATTAAAAATCTTTGCTAATTATTTGAAAATATAATGTTGATCTTCCCCAGGTCATCCTTGTAAAAGAGATTAATAATCTCAATAGATTTATTCCTGGTAATGGTAAAATAAAGGTTTAATAATGATAAACATTTGGTTAAATTGCGATTAATGGAGATGAATTAATTACAATTAACTCGACTAATTATTTAAATTCCACCCAGCTCTAAGTTTTTTATATTGTGTACCGGTAGATAAAATATATTCTTACAATCCACAGTTAAATGAAGGATAAGTGTATTTAATGAAATAAAAACAACTGTGGCTTTGTGTTTTGCAGGTGGCTGTCGTACGTCTTCCTGCTGCTGCTCGACCTCATCGTGTGTCTGTTCATCCTGCTGGGCCTGGCCAAACAGGCCCGCTGGCTGCTCATCCTGTGAGTAGAACCAGTACAGAACCAGTACAACACTGGTTTGATGGTCGGAGCGTCCTCCGGTCACATTTGTCTCTTCTCCCTCACTCGCAGGATGACCGTGCTGGCATGGCTGTCCCTCTTCCTGAGCTGGGGCTCCCTGGGTTTGGAGACGGCCACCGTGGTGGTGAGTAGACCCCAGAACCCCCCCAGGGAGAAGACCGGGGACCGTCAGAGGGTAGTTGAGCGAGGACCGCTTTAGACTAGGGGTTGAACAAGTACATAATTTTTAAACTCGACATTAACATAAAAAAAACTCGAGTAGTCGATGATGTCATTGTCAAGTCAAAAGTCAAAGTCAAAGTCAACTTTATTGTCAGATCTGCAATATGTACAGTACAGGACATACACAGGACCGAAATTGCGTTTCTCTCAGTCCCTCGGTGCAACAGTAAACATCTAAACATTGAAACACTGAAACATATAATAATAGACATAAGCATAAAATAGTAAAACTAACACTGTCCTGAGTTTTTTGCATAGTGGTATAAGAGTATGAAAATTTACACCAACTCTAAAACTAAAACATTAAACATTTAATGAACATAATATTGTCCTGAGTTTTTGCATACTAGTATAAAAAAAGAGTATAAAAAGTATAACTAAAATAATTGGATCTTAAGATTAAAAGATTAAAATATTGAAGATTAAGATTAAAATATTGGATCTTAAGATTTAAAAAAAAGGCATAAAAACGTCATTATTTACAACAACAACAAAAAAGACCAACAAAACATTGGGAGCATATATTATGCTCCTATCATTTATCATACTGCAGATAAGTCACAGGAAAAACATAACTATTAGTTATTATTGTTAAGCTGCAAAAGTTAGTGAAACGTTCGGCACGTCAAAAACGAAACTTAAAAGCAGTGGGGCGGTAGGACCCGGTGTTACACCATATGTGACCTGCAATGCAACACACACACAGAGTTCCAAACAGGAAGTTGGGGAGTGGATGTGTTATGTCTTTCCCATAATGCTTAGCGGTATGTTAGTGTTCTGGCCACACCATGAGTGAGATGGACGTCTGTGATATAGACCTGCCTCTTGTGTGCTATTAAAGTTTGACTGTTTCCAGTTGCTCAGCTCAAAGTGGCTTGGTTGGGTTTAACCCACAACAGGGTTCTCAACGTGCTACAAACAGGGAGTTGATTTAGTGGTGTAACTGCGTTGTGATGATGTCACTACGAGTACTCGACGTGAAATTAAAAACCTCGATAGATGTCCTAGGAATCGATAACTCTGGTACTCTGTTAAAGCCCTACTTTAGAAGCCCTACTTTAGAAGCCCTACTTTAGACCCTCGATGGGAGGCCGGGGTGTGCACCCATTGTGCTGCACTGTGACAAGAGCTGCCTTGTAGGGGACCGCCACAGTCATGGCAGAGCACCAAGAAGGCAGGAAAATAGGTCACAGATTAAAGATTCACGCGTGTGCACGCCGAAGTGCGTGTTTTACAGCGGAGCGTGCTCGCAAGTTTGTCGGCGTTTGGCTCGGAGGAGTGAAGTTAAAAGAAAAGGGGGTGCTTTCAGAAACGAGTGAGGAGGGGAGAGCGAGAACAAAACAATGGGCCTTCTTGAGCTCGCGTCTTTGTAGATTCCTCCACATTAGAACATGACGAGTCTGTTCCTGTGAAGGGCTGGGGGGGACGTCTCTCTGATGACTGGGAAGAGGGTTAAAAATGGCTGCTTTTTCATTTCTGTGTCATGTGGGGCTGGTGGGAGATGTCCCACAGCCTGGGCGTCCACACAGAGCCGCTCTGTCCTCAGCTGTTGACAGAGGAACAATGGGCAGGCTGTGAGCTGGTCGCTCTGTCCTGTCCGGGTCGTTGCTCTTGCACTCGGATGCCAGGACTCCATTTTTGTGTGTGCGTGCGCGTGTGTGTGGCTCTTGCTCCCCCTTCTGGTGGAAATTTCTCAAACTGGGTGGAGCATCTCTTCAACAGTGGACCTAGAGCTGATTTAAAGTATTTTTTTATTTTTCATTTTTCACAAATCTTTATTTTCAACATCACAAAATAAGAACAATATAATTGAACATAACTATGAAAAAAGACAAGACTAGCCAGGGGGAACATAAATCGAACAAAATAAACAGAAAGTTACAGTCATATTATTTTTGCAAACAGAAAACAATTGTATAATATATGTGCCAAGTTTTATGTATAAAATAAAATAAAATGTATATAAAATAAAAAGATTTTAATATAAAAGTTTGTCCACAATCCCAAGTTGAGAGCAAGCCCATATTGTTGTTTTTGCCTTTTGATTAGTTGAGGGTCTTATTGTAAGTAAATATTGTTTAAATTCAATAAAAAAACATAGAAATCAGTTTTTTTTCTTCAAGAATTTACATTTGTGTATGTGAAATTTAGCCTTAATGATTAACAGATTAATTAAAAAGATCTTCGGATTCATTTTGCCACTATGTTTAAACTCAAACAGGATATGTTCCCAACAGCTGATTTAAAGATGAGAACAAAGGAATGACGTCATGGAAAACAAATATGCAACCATTTGATTTTAGACACCTACAGTGAAAACGTGTCAACGTGTTGCTAATAGTGTGACTGTTTATGAAGCATTCACACTGTTGTGATCCATTTATCTTTCGTACGTTTTTGGCACAGTTCTCGTCCTGCAGTTTTCAATCTATTTCAACAAATCATGAATCAAAACTGTTCAGCTCTTTCAGGACAATCCTGCTATGACTTTTGGTGCAGCTTTTAGCTTTTTGAAATATTTAGCCTTTTCTGCCACTTTTTCTTCTCATAGAAAATGAGCTCATTTTACATCCTTCAAATATTTTGATCTGTTTACAACCTTTTACTGTTCCTTTCACATTTTGTTCTGCTTCGGCGACTTTCAGCTTCCATAAGCAAATTNTCGTCCTGCAGTTTTCAATCTATTTCAACAAATCATAAATCAAAACCGTTCAGGACAATCCTGCTATGACTTTTGGTGCAGCTTTTAGCTTTTTGAAATATTTAGCCTTTTCTGCCACTTTTTCTTCTCATAGAAAATGAGCTCATTTTACATCCTTCAAATATTTTTGATCTGTTTACAACCTTTTACTGTTCCTTTCACATTTTGTTCTGCCTCAGCTACTTTCAGCTTCCTTGTGCAAATTTAAACTTTTTTCAGTTAATTTAAGTGTTTTTTTTTCAGCTGTTTTGTGCTCCTTTCTGCTAACTACAACATTTTTGTGTTTCTTCTAACGTCTTTCTGCCACTCTCAGCTTGTTATGCTCCTTTCAGTCTATTTCTGCAAGTTTCTGCTATTTCAGATTCCACATTTTTTGCACTCATTTCAACTTTTTTCAGCCTAATTCAGCAAAAGTGTGCTCTCTCCACTTCCTTTGTGTAATTGTAGCTTCTTTCTGCCTTTTATATACTGTATACAGTACAGTACTGTATATATATATTTCAGCTGTTTTTGCTAATTTCAACTTTTTTCAGATTATTTCCACTTTTTTTGCTCATTTCTGCTTCTTTTAGCCTAATTGGGTAAACATGTTCTTTCTGTTTTCTTCTCACAATTTAAGCTTGTTCTACATTTTCAGCTACCTTTTTAGCTAATTTCAGCTGTTTTCTGAAAAATTCAAGTTTTTCATGGTAATTTCTGCTACTTTCAGCCTGATTGACTTATTTCTGCTAATTTCCGCTTGTTCTGCTCCTTTAAAGTGCGTCTTTCACGTTAAACACATGTTGTTGCCTTTTCAACCTAACATGTCTAAAACTCCAATTTTCATCAAAAATACAGATCATATCTCAAAATAAAATGTGCTACTACTACCTTTTTTGTCTTCCCTCGCTACTCTGTCTAAAAATAGTGCCCTCAGCGGTAAACCGGAAGTGACATCACAGGAGGGGAACGTTCGTGCTTTAGCTAAGAAAGATATGGGATCGCACCAGGAGGAGGCGACAGATTACAAAGTTGTTTTGACATAAGTATGTCATCTCTGACTATTACATCAAATATCTAGCCAAATAACTTCTAGATATATACTACCTAAAGCTAAAAATGGTTTATATTTACATATAGCCTAAATATAGAGATACAGCATTAATTACACCACTGATGGATTTAACTACAGTACATTAGCCTTAGCTCCCTAAACAATTACTTTTTCCATCCTAAACCACTCAGTGGATATTTTTTCTGCTTTCAGAGTGTAATTATACAGGGCTTATTTACTAAACGATTGCCTGTACAACACATTTGAGATGAAATTCGATTTTTTATTAATTTTTTAAGACATGCAACACGGTCGCGCTAGCATAAAATTAGCATCGTTTTTTGTTCCATCTAAAGTCATTTATATCTCCTAAACCACTCAGTGGTTATTTTTTCTGCTTTCAGAGTGTAATTATACAGGGCTTATTTACTAAACAATTGCCTGTACAACACATTTGAGATGAAATTCGATTTTTTATTAATTTTTTAAGACATGCAACACGGTTGCGCTAGCATAAAATTAGCATCGTTTTTTGGTCCATCTAAAGTCATTTATATCTCCTAAACCACTCAGTGGTTATTTTTTCTGCTTTCAGAGTGTAATTATACAGGGCTTATTTACTAAACGATTGCTTGTACAACACATTTGAGATGAAATTCGATTTTTTATTAAATTTTTAATACATGCAACACGGTCGCGCTAGCATAAAATTAGCATCGTTTTTTGTTCCATCTAAAGTCATTTATATCTCCTAAACCACTCAGTGGTTATTTTTTCTGCTTTCAGAGTGTAATTATACAGGGCTTATTTACTAAACAATTGCCTGTACAACACTAGCCTGGCCCTCGCCTTCCTGCACAGCTCCGCTCAATTCTCATTTCCCTTCACTGCACAGTCTGGGATTCCTCCCATAGGCAAGGATTTCTCCGGCCGATTTTTGACCGGACCAATCAGAGAGCAGAAGGCGGAGTTTTGAACGACGTCGACTGACGTCGTCATTCAAAATGGCTGCCGCCACGAAGGAATTTTCAATAAAACAAGGTAAAAAACTATTATTTCTCTGCTGAGAAAAAATATATTTCATAGCTGACGTTATATCAGAAGTGTTCCTGAGCAATCAGAGAGCAGAAGGCGGAGTTTTGAACGATGTCGACTGACGTCGTCATTCAAAATGGCTGCCGCCACGAACGAATTTTCATCAAAACAAGGTAAAAAACTATTATTTCTCTGCTGAGAAAAAATATATTTCATAGCTGACGTTATATCAGAAGTGTTCCTGAGCTTAACAGTTCCTAAATCAATTCAC
>JBBPBX010040706.1:0-13260 GCA_038048925.1 Garcialebias charrua
AAAAAAAAAAAAAAAGCTAGCCGCCACACATTTATGCCCATAAAACATCGAATTTTATCTCAAACATCTCATAAAGCTAGTCAGTTGTAAATGTCCATACAGTGATTACTTTCTGTAAGTTTGATAAAAATCTGTCCTGTGGTTCTTGACTTATTTTGCTAACAAACACAGCTAACAGTAGTTCATACCTCCAGAGCAGGAGGCCGGGCAGCGACAGAGTCAGTCCGACCAGAGGAGGCTGCCGTCGGACACATGAGCTGGGAACGGTTGGTGTACCCTAGCGGCCGAAAGTGGTACTGCACAATTTTTTACCAAAATGAAAAACGGTCATGTCTGAGCCAAAAATTGGTCTAAAAATATGGGAAAAAATCCATAAACACGTCTCACCTCT
The DNA here is from genome assembly GCA_038048925.1 of Garcialebias charrua. Taxonomy (NCBI): domain Eukaryota; kingdom Metazoa; phylum Chordata; class Actinopteri; order Cyprinodontiformes; family Rivulidae; genus Garcialebias; species Garcialebias charrua. The sequence goes on from JBBPBX010040706.1 coordinate 392, forward strand.
CTATTAGTCTATTTATGTGAAAGGGAGACAATTCAACTCACTCCTTTATCTTTAAAAACTGTGTTAGGATAGGCTAAGTGCTTGGTAACCGTACAGTACTGTACATTTATTTATTTATCTTTAAAAATGTATATTTTTATTTTTTTATTTTTTTTAATGTGATCCGACTTACGACGATTTCGTGTTACGAAAGGCCCGTAGGTCCGGAACTCGTTCGTAAGTCGAGGACTACCTGTACACAAAGAGAGCACAAGGCAAATACACCTGACCACTGTCAGTAAACCTGCAAAGAACATGACAGAACACAGCAACAAAATACACATGTATAAAAGACTTAGAATATTCATGGCTTTGCAGTAGATTTCTATAAATATACTGTATATACCCAGTGCTGGGCACCGCTAATTAAAAAATTAGTTCCACAATTTCTAAAACGCTTATTAATTTTTTTAGGTCCACAATTTCAAAAGCACAAATGTCTTATGAAAATTAGGGGAAGCTAATCTAATCCGCTATTTATATATTTCTATATTATATATATGGTCGTGGAACACTAGACCAGCTCTACACCCTCAACAGGGTCCTGGAGGGTGCGTGGGAGTTTGCCCAACCAGTTTACATGTGCTTTGTGGACTTGGAAAAGGCATTCGACCGCGTCCCTCGGGGGGTTCTGTGGGGGTACTCCGGGAGTATGGGGTACCAGGCCCATTGATATGGGCTGTTAGGTCCCTGTACGACCGGTGTCAGAGCTTGGTCCGCATTGCCGGCAGTAAGTCAGGCTCGTTTCCAGTGAGAGTTGGACTCCGCCAAGGTTGCCCTTTGTCACCGATTCTGTTCATAACTTTTATGGACAGAATTTCTAGGCGCAGCCAAGGTGTTGAGAGGATCCGTTTTGGTGGCCTTAGAATCGCTTCTCTGTTTTTTGCAGATGATGTGGTCCTATTGGCTTCATCAGCTCGTGATCTACAGCTTTCGCTGGAGCGGTTTGCAGCTGAATGTGATGCGGCCGGGATGAGGATCAGTTCCTCCAAATCCGAGGCCATGGTCTTGAGCCGGAAAAGGGTAGCGTGCCCTCTCCGGGTCGGGGAGGAGGTCCTGCCCCAAGTGGAGGAGTTTAAGTATCTCGGGATCTTGTTCACGAATGAGGGAAAACTGGAGCGTGAGATCGATAGGCGGATAGGTGCAGCGTCCGCAGTGAAGCGGGCGCTGTACCGGTCTGTCGTGGTGAAGAGAGAGCTGAGTCAAAAGGCAAAGCTCTCAATTTACCGATCGATCTACGTTCCCACCCTCATCTATGGTCATGAGCTTTGGGTTATGACCGAAAGAACAAGATCTCGGATACAAGCGGCTGAAATGAGTTTTCTCCGCAGGGTGGCTGGACTCTCCCTTAGAGATAGGGTGAGAAGCTCAGTCATCCGGGAGGGACTCGGAGTAGAGCCGCTGCTTCTCCACATCGAGAGGAGCCAGTTGAGGTGGCTCGGGCATCTGGTTAGGATGCCTCCTGGACGCCTCCCTGGTGAGGTGTTCCGGGCATGTCCCACCGGGAGGAGACCCAGAGGAAGACCCAGGATACGCTGGAGGGACTATGTTTCTCGGCTGGCCTGGGAACGCCTTGGGATTCCCCCAGAGGAGCTGCTCCAAGTGGCTGGGGAGAGGGAAGTCTGGGCCTCCCTACTTAGGCTGCTACCCCCGCGACCCGACCCCGGATAAGCGGAAGAAAATGGATGGATGGATGGATATATATATATATATATTTATATATAGCCGGCAGCGTTATCAATATTTGCACTACACTGCCAACTGAAAAGTAACAAAAATGATCCTAAAAGGATGAAATTACAAAAATCAAAGGATTTATTTAATACTTTACGTACATATATTCTATTCGGCCACGAAATTAACAAAAAATAGAATGATCTTTTAATCCCTAAAACCACGTTTAAATCTCAAATACACGGGTGTGTCGCCACCGCATTTATACATAAAAGTAACCCAAATACATGAAACTAACGACTCGCCGTCGAATGGTCGACACAAAACCCTCAATAAAATCCTCCGGCCACGTTAATTTGGCTTGAAACAGCGGGGTTCTCTACGGATTTATCAAAGTACCCAGCACAAACAGTAGCCACAGTTCACCCGAGTTCACCTCTGAGTGACCCGGAAGATGTCAAGATGGAATAGTCCATTTTTAGTAGGGGGATAAAGAAATCGACCGTTTTTTTTATTGCGTATTTAATGATCGTTTTCATCGTAACTATAATTATTTTTATGTTAAATGTACATTAACAAGCATGAGCAATGTTAGTGATGTAGGTGACTGCACGGGGCGAGGCGGGGCCGGGGCCACTGCTGAAATGGGACCCCCAGGCATTTACCTACATGGTAGAGCCGAGTCTGTTCTCAGCTCTGCCCCCCTCCCCCTCACACCCTTTCCTCCTCTCTGCTGTTTACGGTGGGGAAAAAGGTAAAACAAGCAGCATAAGAGCTTGTAAATAAGTTTATTGGTTTTTACTGATAGATAATTAGTTATTAGCGGTACTGCATTTTAAATAAAAATAGCACAAATCCGCTTATGAATTATAAAAGTTAGTCAAACCACAAAAACGCTGACAAAAAGTTTAGGTCCACTGTAAGCGGATTAGCGCTTTAGCGCTACCTAGCGTTCATTTGCCCACCACTGTATATACCTATACCTACATATATATATACATACATACATGTACATGCATATGAAGTCACATATACATCTACATATCTACATACGATACCCACATATACATCCCTGCATCTATTTGAGTGTGGTTGTGAGCATGCATAAAGGCCCAGGTATAGCTCTGCGTTTGGCTGAAAGGCGCTCGACGCCGTGCGAGCACGAGGCACAAGCGTAGCCCGCAGGGCACGAACGCGCAAAGCTCAAATTTTACGACCGCGTACACGAGGCCAGTCGTCTCACAATAAACTGCCCAGCGCCGGACTGTTTTGTATGTGACACAAATGTATTAAATTCCTCTTCTTCATCCCTGATCTGGCCTTTTCTTTTGTTTTTTTGCCAAAAGTCAAGTGATCGCTTCCTCCTCCGCTGACTCCATGACTGAAATGATGAGGAAATGAATGAATTTGTCACGAGCAAATTAAACTAGAGTCCTACGTGGCTGTGCAAGGTTCTGCAGATTTCCTGGTTTACTGTGGGCTGTAGGACCAACGCTCCTTGTTTTTTTTAAGAACTTTTTAATAAGATATAAACACAGAACACCGCTGCGCTGAAGCTGTGTGAAGTGCCGGCTCGCCTTTTTTTTTCTCCCCCGACCTGTCAATCAATTCAGTAGGCGTGTCAGCAAATGACCAATCAGCAAACGCTCTGTGCTGTGGCTGCTCAAATGACGTCAAGAATTTGGAGCGAGAATGAACGCAGAGCTGTGCTATTGAACCCGCGCGTAGAGCGCCGTTTGGTCGAACGCAGAGCTATACCGGGGCCTTAAAGCTGCACTATGTAACTTTGTAATGTAGTCTGTAACTTTTCTAACAATATATTTTTAACATATTTCTTCACTCTGTCACTATCTACTGACAAACTGATGTTAGACAAAGTAATCTCTGAAAAAAACTATAGTCCCCTTGCTTCTCTATCAGCATTTATAAAAACACTAAAAACACAGAGTGACCCGGACAATGACCAGCCAATAAAAACAGAGTTGTTTGTCACGCCCCAACCCACGCCCCCGCCTGTCCCAGCCTCAGCGCCGCGGCTCGTTCTCATTCAAAGGATTGCAAAGCGATGCAGGACTGATTTGTATGTGACACAAATGTATTAAATATCCCTTCTTCATCCCAGAGCTGGACTTTTATTTTGTTTTTTTGCCAAAAGTCAAGTGATCGCTTCATCCTTCACTCACAGGAATGAGGAAATTGATTTGTCACGACTCACGAGCGAATTAAATCATGTCCAAAGTGGTTGGTGAAGCTCTGCTGATTTCAGGGTGTTTTTGTGTTGGACGAGTGATTCATGGTTTTATTATATTTTTTAAACCGTTATATTAACATATAATCACAGAACTTTGCAGCGTCTGCCACAGGACATGTAGTGGAGGTGGAGCATTCCAGACATTCCAGACATCGACTGACAGACATGAGGAAGTCACGAGCGAATTAAATCATGTCCAACGTTGCTTCGTGAAGCTCTGATGATTTCTGCTGGTTTTTGTGTTGTTGGACAAGTGCTCTATGGTTTTATTATATTTTTTAAATGTTTTATTAACATATAATCACATAATATTGAAGCGCTCCGAGCGGACACACAGCAGGGGGCGGAGCTGCAGAACTCAAGTCCAACAGAGAACAGACTGTAGCTCCCCTCAGAGTCATGTATGGCTCTGAGGGGAGGGAGCAGAATGCTTTTACCTGCTGGAAATTTTTCTAAGTCCCAGCGGCTTGCAGAAACTACATAGTTCACCTTCAAGTGTATAAAGCTTCTCTAATAGAACATTCAATAGTGATTGCAAAGTATCAGAGACCCGACCCCCAAGACCCGAGGCAGACAAAGGAGGGACCAGAGCCCAAGACCCCAAAGGGACCCCGAGCGCGGAGCCCCCCAGGCCACCCGGACAGGACGAGCCACTCACCCACCCCTCAGATCCGACCATAGGGGAGACCCCCCGCAGCCAACAGCGACATACTCACAGGCCCCTGCTGGAACCGGCTGCACCGACGTAGCCCTAGGCCCAGACACCAAGGCCTGGGAACCGAGGACGCACACCCACAGGTCCAGGCCCAACAGGACCAGAGGACCGAGCCCCACCAGGCAGCCACCAGGCCGAGCTGACACATGCCCAAGCTCCCAGCCCCCGAGACCGAGGGCCCCAAGCGCGCCGGCAGGCAAAGGCACATCCCACTAGGGGGCCGCGTGGTAGGAGCACTACACCAAGCTGCCCCAGCTGTATCAAAGAGGGCGCAGTCTAAGTCCCGGCCTGACAAATAGCCATTCATACACAGACACAATCAGACAGACTCACCCTCATCCTCACCCTCACTCACTCAAAGACATACAATAACGACACATTCCATTCAAATTCACGATACGCACTCTATACCCCCCAGGTCCAAGACATATACCTGCCCCCTACATGGGGCAGCTGACGCCCAAACCCAAGAGGTAGGCCCATTCATTCTGGAGCGGAGAAGGAACATAGTTCTCTGCATTAATGGCACCTTTCCAGACATGCAAGCTACCCATGCCACAAGCGCTCATGCAATCCCATACCATCAGTGATGCAGGCTTTTGAACGGAGCGTTGATAACAACTTGGGCTATCCGTGTCCTCTCTGGTCTGGATGACATGGCATCCTAGAGTTCCATAAAGAACTTCAAATTGTGACTCATCTGACCACAGGACAGTCTTCCATTGGCCCCCAATGGCCCCGGGGGCTCTGCGCTCGGGGTCCCTCTTGGGGTCTTGGGCTCTGGGACCCCCTCAGGCCTGCCCACTGTTCCGGCATCAGTCAGTTTCCAAATTAAGCCCTGTACCAAACTAATGCAAAGGCGTAATGAAAAGTTCGACTTGTAGCTCCGACAGGGTTTGACAGGGTTTGAAAGCTGTGGAGACTCGGGACATTCGAGTGCAACTTCTCTGAGTTTTTTATTATTTCATCAGAGAAGCATCAGAGAAGCGACGTCTTTAAAGTTTGGTCGATATGTTTCTTCTCACCTCAAACAGATTGATGTTCAAACTTTGTTTTCTTAGCTTAAGTTGACAAATCCCAAAGTAAACTCGACAATAATACTGTAGTTTTGTTTTGAACAAATGCACACTCTACTACTTGTTTGTATCTGTATTTATTTATATCCTTAACATGTGTTTTTTTGTCTTCCCTCCTATAGAAAGTACACCTGGACCTATCATTCTGTGTTTGTCTGTCCTTCCTGTCCACTCTAACCCAGCTGGTCAAAGCAGATGGCCCCTTGTCCTGAGCCTGTTGCTGATGGAGGTTTCTTTCTGTTAAAAGGGAGTTTTTCCTTTCCACTGTCTCTTTTCAGCTTGCTTAGGATGGGAGACTGCGACGAAGTGAGGATTCAATGCAATCTGCTGTTTCCCTAGAGAGAGAACTTTTACTAACTACGGTACCAGTAACTTTTACTTGTTTGTGAATGTTTCTGTTCAGTGGCCTGAGATGACTTCTGTTGTGATTTGGCGCTATAGAAATAAACTGAATTGAATTTAACTTTATTTTGTACTTTTATTGAATGTTTTAGTTTGTGTGTGTTTGTGTTGAATCGGTTCTCCTCATCCTTAACATTTCATTTCATTGTTGATCATGTGTTAAACTGCCTAGGACAAATAAACAATAGCCTAACCATTCCAAAATACTGACATTAGTAATTGTAAAAATGTCAATGATAGTGATGTAATCATGCCATTAGAACTAGATAAATTTAGAAAGGCATCTTCTGTGCTGAATGCAAAGATAAGTTGTACAAGTCATCCGGCCATGTTTTGCATGGCTATCGCAACAATACAGTAGAGGAGACATGGAGGTAGTTGGAGTGAAATGACGTCTTACCTGTATCCAGAGCACCCTCAGATATCCCAACACTAGACATTAAGCCAGTGAGGAGCATTGCCTGCTTACAGAAAGGGATGGCACACATCCCGAATGCTGTGAGCAGCACCGACAAACCTAGAGGAGGAAATGAACAAAATATATTTTGGATAAACGAGCATAGAAACTAAGTGAGCAGTGTAGCTGCAGTGGGTGAGGGGTTACCTAGCAGGAGGTAAGGGTTCATGTACTCAAACAGAATGCCTCCGATCAGAGAGCCACCGATGTAGCCTGCAGAGCGGCCGATGAAAATGTAGGAGATGTTGCTGATGGTCTTGTTCACATTCTCTGCCAAATTGTGGAACGTGGGGCCGAGAACAGAGATACTCATTCCCTGAGACAAACAAGGACCTGGTTACACCTGCAGCATAGAAGGATGCAGCAAAGAATGTCTTCAACAACAAGCTCGGTCAGGCTGATGGTTCGGTTGGTTCACCCAGTTTATCATATGCTTGGAGTTAGACCTTTTTTGTTTTGAGATGAATCAGACCGCTCATTAATGAGCGGATGACTGGGCAACCAGATTACAGTTACCAGATGCCAGATTTGTAATATTAAATTCCTTAAGAGACAAGTGGGTCAGGAAAAAACTGAATCACTAACCGTGTTTCCATCTATTTTCAATTCGAATTTTGAGCAAATTTTTGAAAATTCGCAAAAATGTAAATAAAAATTAATGCGAATCAGAAGTGTTTCCATCTACTGGCTTGAAGCTAATCCACCAGGCCACGCAAAGTGGCATTACGTCAGACGTCAGCGTTACGCACGTCTACAGTAAACAGGAAGTAGCGGTTGAAAACAGGAACCGAACCACACATCTCGGCAAAATGGAGAGAATATTTCAGGAATGTGTTGCTATCGGGCAAGTTGTATTTATTCTGTCATGCCAACTAGTTTTAGCGATGTTACAGCGGAAACAGCTGATCAGTCACATGACGTGAATGTTCGCTACGTCAGAACTGAGTCGGCAAATCTGTTTCCATCTCTCGTTTTGCGCATCAGCTCTGTTTCGAAAAACCCAAAAACCACCTCAAGCGAGCGTATCAACTTTTTTGCGAATTAGAGGAAGTTAATTCGAATCGTGCCATTTCCATTCACCTTTTCTGATGCGATACTTCAAAATGCGCATCAAGAAACCTTGATGGAAACACGGCTACTATCCTTTCTCTTGGATGCACTTGGTCATCCATCCGTTTTCTGCCCTATTATATAAAACTGTATAATTTCAGGCCTAGCATTCCTTCAAGTAATGCAGGACAATAATTTGATATCGATATATCTCGCAATATACTTTTATTCAATAACGATGATATGAATTTTAAGCATATTTTCGATATTTCGATAGGATTTTACAGCGTTTCTAACGCTTTTCTTTTTCTGTTCGGGTTGAAGCGGCTGCTTCAGTTTCAATGTTTTCCAGAAAAAGCTGCGACACAAAAACGTAAGTGCGTGGTGACGTAGATGTTATGCAGCGCTCGAGTCCAGCAGGTGTTAGCGGTCTCCAACGTGCATTGTTTTCTCTTCAAAACAAGTGCTCATGACCGTCGGAATGTGACTGAACAAAGTTTCACAAGCGTAGAGAAAGAGATGACATCACTGATAAGAAAGGAAAGACTAATTTGCCGGTGTGGAAGTGGTTTGGCTTTTTAAGATCTGTTACAACTGCAGGTTTCTTCTGCTGCAGCGAGGTCTCTTTATGCTGCAAAACGTGACGGAGTCATTCTAACTAGCGGTGAGAATATCTAACTTGTTTAATCTGAAGATTTTGCACTCGATACAGTATGATGAGTCAGAAGATGAAGCACAATAAAGTTTGAGCCAACGTGTCCCTGAAACTACAACGTACTGAAACAACAGCCCCAGCGCTGCATGTTTTTTATTTTATTTGTTCATTCAAAATAAAACAAATTTCATCAGACATATAAAAAAAACACTGAATGAAAAGGTGCAGAAAGAAGAAAATAGTCTTATAATATCTGCCCCTTGTTTAAAAAAATACAAAATAACTACAAACAACAACCTTCACTTGAACAATCTCCAAACTGAAAACAAAAAAACTTCAGGTATCCTTCACCTGCACTATACCTTCCCAACAACTTTAATCATCTTTTAAAACATATAAATAGTTTTAGAAATGTTTATGGTGATATCAAGTCAACTCCACAATCCTGTTTCCTGAATTACAACTCGGCTCCTTCAGACTAGTTCTAAATGAAGGTTTTACAATCATTTACATTCTCTTATGCCGGGTTTCCACCAAACGCGTTTCGTGCCGCCGAAGCAGCCACTTTACATTGAAAGTCTATGTGGCCGCGCATCTTGGAGTGACGCGGCGTGACGCGGCGCGTCTTCAGCAGTTCAAGCAGCGCGGCAGTGAGCGGCAGCTGTTTTCCGAGCCCGCGTCGCTTCCAAGCAGCGACTGCCGGAGTTAATTTAAAAGAACTTTGACTTACTTCGGCTACTCGCCGCGTTGCAGCAACCAATCGGGAGAGCCTCTGCTATGTGATGACGCAACAACAACGGGACTTTTTTTTTTGACTTTTCAAACTTACCCAACGAGCCTCCATGAAGAAACCAGCCTCCGGTAAGAAACTTGGCATTTTTACAGTTGCCGCTGTCCGCTTGAGCATACGATCACCCCAAACATAAAAGAACATTTTAATCTCAACAAAGACTTTCGGTGCTGCAGTTCGGCTCGTAGAAAACCCACTCAAGCAGCAACGAGGCTCCCATCAGACAGCAACAGAAACAAATCAGGTTGAAGGTGAACCAGTTTCTTCTCACAAACACCAGCGTTAACAGCCATTGGATGGTCCTGCTCAGCTTTCACACCGCTAAACTACCGTATCGTAAAATTCTCCAGCGTACAATCTTTACTATTATTTTTAGAGATTAAAAACAAGATCCTACGGTTGTTTTGTTCAGTGTTTCACTGTTTTTATTGCCACAGATTTTGCAGTTCGTGACGAGTGAAGATGGCTCCGAAGGAATCCTTGGAGAGAAGGAACTCCTGCAGATTCAGCTCGAAGCTACACGTCTGACTTATTCAAAGAGGCGTGAAATGAACGGTGAAACCCCGTCGCAGACTTCAGTGAGAGTATTTACATGAGTGCAGCACACCAAGAAGAGCCGAAAGAGGAAACAAGTATGGAGAACTGAAGGAAAACCTTCTGAGGTTTGTGTTTGAGGGGTCGTTTCGGGGATGGAAGATGTTTTAGCAGCATTTGAAACGAGTGATCACGCTGCGAGCAAACGGCAGCTCCGAGGCCGGAGACAAAAAACGCTCGGCGCTCCAGGTGATGGATTTCTGCCTCGTAAAGAACAAAATAACAAAACACCAGCTGTATGTTTGCTACATCAGACAAAACAAAAAAAAAAACATCGGAAGTCACAATGAACGTCTTAGAAGCAACGTCCTCTGGTTATCACTCGTGAGTTATTACATCAGCAGTGTTTTATTCAAGAAGTTAAAATAGGGCCTTCACTGTTCGTTGTGATGTTCAGACACAATGGTGGTGGTGGTGGTGGGGGGGTCAATGGGAGTTTGGGTGTGTGCACTCTGACCTCTAGATTTCCTCTCACGATTGTCACTTTTCATCCGGTCCAAACTTGTTCAGCATCATTTGTCGCCTCCGAGATAAAAAACTGAAAAAAATGACTTATTTTTATCCTCAGCAGACCTAATCTAACAAAATAAAAGTCAGCAAAGCGACGCACACCTTCTGGGATGAATGTGAACTTAAAAACGTGTGCACTTTATGTGAGATTCAGCCTTGAGTGTGTTTTCTGTCTAATGCTACTTTGCTTATTCACTACGACGGTGGGAGGACTGGCTGCAGCTGGACTCAGGTCTCTGATGTGCTACACTAAGATCGTCCCCTCTGGACCACACAGGGGCCTTTAAGGGCTCCAGATCCACCCACAGTTCAGTCCAGCAGTCCTCAGGCGAGGTGAAGGCGTCGTGTGGCGCTCTGCAGGCAGCGACACCGACCACAGGACCTGCAGCGCCCCCTACAGCTCCGGGGTCTCCAAAGCAGGGGCGCAGTCCTGTGGTTAAACGTCTCCTTGAGTCCGTTCCGGACCAGTCCAGTCAGCAGCGTGTTGTCATCCACGAGCACACACAAACATAAACACACACAAAGATTGTCCTCCAGTCGGCCCTCCATCCCTGCCGTCGCGTGTTGTCATCCACGAGCACACACAAACATAAACACACACAAAGATTGTCCTCCAGTCGGCCCTCCATCCCTGCCGTCGCAGTTCGAGGGCGAAGACGAAGAGGAGGATTGTGGGTCGAAGGAGGTTCCGGGTTACCAGTTCATCATGGAGCTTCTGTTCAGGGTCATGAAGAAAACTTGACTGCTGCCTCCGGACCGAACCGAGGCGAAGAACACCTGAAGAGGACAGGACAGAGGTCAGACTGAGAGGGTTTATAGCTTTTAGATTTATTTAATCCCAGTATGGAATCAGGAGAAAACCAACTGATTAAAGAGATAGTTCAGATGTTCTGTATGGGGGTTTAATTTGTGGGAAAAATGAATTCTGACCAGACTGCTGACTGACCCATCAACCCCCCAGTCCAAATTCATATAACTTTGGTCCAGTACAGTCCAATTATGGTCCAATAAAGTCTAAATTTGGTCCAGTGCAGTCCAAATATTTTAGAATTCACTCTAAATGTTGAACAAAATAATCAAAATATGATCCAATTCAGTCTTATTTTGGCTCAGCATGACCCAGTTTTATTTCACTGGTCAAACAGGATCTGGTAATGGTCAGGTACTGTCCCAAGTTGGTTCAGTTCACTCCAAATATGGTCCAAAACCCTCCAATTGTGGACCAAAACAGCCTAATTACGGTCCATTACGGTTAAGTCATGGTTCTAGTCCGCCTTATATATAATTACATTTTCTTCATTTAGTTCCAGTTAGCTAAAGTTCAGTTAAATTATTTATAGTTATTTTTTTCAAATATTACAATTCAGTGAAGATTTTTAACATTTGTAATACACAAATTTGTGAGAACTCGTCTGGTTTTCAAAAACAATAAATTACATTTGTAGTGATACACCTTGGTCTCTGTAACCTCTTAGTGAGACACTTTTCTTGAAACCTTCAAGAAGAAGACAGTGGACACTGTTTATTCCATTAATTTGAATCAAAGACACAAATTAAATCACCAAGAGATTTTTATTTGGTTCTAATTCAAATATAATCAAAGCATAACCTTGTGTTATTTGTGTGATCGTTGTTATTGTTCAATATTTTGATAATCAAAGACTCTGTCCAAGTCAAGGATATGTCAAATTGAACTTTGATTATTTGTTTAGAAATGTTTAAGACAAGTGATCAGTTTAATCATTTAACTGGCGTCGGTATTCTGTTTCCCTTCTAAACAGTTTCTCTAAACAACCTTCTATCTCTTTGACTCATAATAAAAGAGAAGCAGGAAAAAATTGATTTTTTAAAGAATCTAGATTCTTAGTCTAGGCGATTCAGAATCAATTCTAAAAGCCCCAAAAACGATTTTTTTTATTTTTATACATTAAAACCCAAAAGATAAAGAAAATAAAACCATATCTCATAGTATATGAAAGAATACATAAAATGAAAGGTGGCAGAAAGAAGAAGAAATCTTATTTTATCTGCCCCTTTTTTCAAAAACAAAACAAGTTCAAACAATAATCTTCTATAAGTAACAGAGCAAAAAGCTAACCTAATACTGGTTATTTAAGTTACAGAATTTAATGCATTCCTGTATTATTTGTTCCTATTTTTGGTATAAATATCAAACGATGCAAAAAATTTGATACAATAAGGAACCTAAAATTATTGTTTTAAATAAATGTTCCATTTGTTTACATTGTTGTTTATTCTTTTCAGCTTGTCAGTTACAAAACTGAAACTAAATGTATGACCATTTTAATAGAAAAATTGTTTCTAAATCAAAAATCGTTTCTGAATCGAAAAATCGATTTTGAATCGAATCGTGACACCAAAAATCGGAATCGAATCGATTCTCCAGACACTGAGAGATTTGCACCCCTAGTAAAAACACTCCTAAATGAATCATGCTCTTTGTAGCAGTTAGCTGGGCTCGCTACGGTTTGGCAAATGGAGCTGTCTGATTGCTGTCTACTGCAGGTAAGATGCTGACTACCCGTATGTAGTGGGTAGTGACTGCATGACACTGCATGCAGGCAATACTGTAATTGTTTTCGTCATATGCACTGATTTAAAGAAAAAACTTACTTTGGCTAATTAGTCATAGCAT